>PVKP010003554.1:0-107304 GCA_004027715.1 Plecturocebus donacophilus | reverse complement strand
GCTTAACAGCCTCAACTCTTTTTTTTTTTTGGGAGGGGATGGGGTGGAGTCTCGCTCTGTTGCCCAGGCTGGAGTGCAATGGCACAATCTCGGCTCACTGAAACCTCCGCCTCCCAGGTTCCAGCAATTCTCCCGCCTCAGCCTTCTGAGTAGCTGGAATTACAGGTGTGCACCACCACGCCCAGCTCATTTTTACATTTTTAGTAGAGATGGGGTTTCGCCATGTTGGCCAGGCTGGTCCCAAATTCCTGACCTCGTGATCTGCTTGCTTTGGCCTACCAAAGTGCTGGGACTACAGGTGTGAGCCACAGTGCCTAGCCAGCCTTGACTCTTACGTGTTCATTCATTAGAATTTTTGGAGAATTTCAGTAACACAGGGGAAAGAATATAAGTGCAATGCAGTGTAAATTGCAGCAAAAAATAAATGCAGAAGAAAAAGACTGGCAGCGTACATGAACAGAGCTAATCACCAGTTCACACAATACCCTGTGTTTTTATTAAATATTACTCTGTGTTTTTCAAGTTTTCAACAGTGAAATTGTCTTGATTTTATGATAAGAGCAGAATTTCTAAGTTTGAGACAGAATGGACCCATGGCAGCCTGAGGTCTGAAGTTGCAAAGCCTGTGAGTGTCTGCAAACTGCAGCATGTTCATCTGTGCTTGCTGAAGCCTGATCTCCACAGCTATAAGAGTCCTGACACCGAGGGCTGGGTGCAGTGGCTCATACCTGTAACCCCAGCACTTTGGGAGGCTAAGGCAAGTGGATCACGAGGTCAGGGGTTCGAGACCAGCCTGGCCAATATGGTGAAAGTTTGTTTCTACTAAAAATACAGAAATTATTTGGGCGTGGTGGTGTTGCACCTGTAATCCCAGCTACTCAGGAGGCTGAGGCAGGAGAATTGCTTGAACCCAGGAGGTGGAGGTTGCAGTGAGCAGACATCATGCCACTCCAGCCTGGGTGACAGAGCAAGACTCTGTCTCAAAAAAAAAAAAAAAAAAAAAAAAAAAAAAAAAAAAAAAAAAAAAAAAAAAAAAAAAAGTCCTGACACCTTGAATGGTGTTGGAAAAACTGGCTATCCACATCTAAAAGAATGAAATTAAACCCTTATCTTGCACATATACAAAAATCAACTCAAAATGGATGAAAAACTTAAATGTGAGATCAGAAACTATAAAACTACTAGAGAAAAACATGTAAGAAAAGCTTTAAGATATTGGATTGGGCATTGATTTTTTTTAATATGATACCCAAAACACAGGCAACAAAAACAAAAGCCGACAAATGGGTTTGCATCAAACTAAAAAGCCTGCGCAAGGCCAAAGAATCATCAATGGAGTGAAGAGACGACCTACAAAGTGGAATAACTTATTTGCAAACCATATATTTGATGGGGTTAATATACAAAATAAATAAGGGACTCAAATAACTCAATAGCAAGAAAACAAATAACCCAATTAAAAAATGGGCAAAGGGAGTCAGGCGAGGTTGCTCATGCCTGTCATCCCAGCACTTTGGGAGGCTGAGGCGGGCGGATCACAAGGTCAGGAGTTCAAGATTAGTCTGGCCAACATGGTGAAACCCCATCTCTACTAAAAATACAAAAATTAGCCAAGCACGGTGGCGGGCACCTGTAATCCCAGCTACTCGGAAGGCTGAGACAGGAGAATCACTTGAACCTGGGAAGTGGAGGCCGCAGAGAGCCGAGATTGCACCACTGCACTTCAGCCTGGGCAACAGGAGTAAACACACCATCTCAAAAAAAAAAAAGAAAGAAAGAAAGAAAGAAAAAGAAAATGGGCAAAGGATCTGAATAGATGTTTCTCAAAAAGAGACGTGCAGACGGCCAACAGGTCTATGAAGAAGTGCTCAACATCATAATCATCAGGGAAATGCAAATCAAAGCCACAGTGAGATCCACCTCCAACCTGTGAGAATGGCTATCAGCAAAAATACGAGAGATAACAAGTGTTGGTAAGGATGTGGAGACAGGGAACCCCTGTGCACTGTTTGTGACAATGTAAATTATTACAGCCATTATAGAAAACAATGTGGACGCGCCTTTAAAAATTAAACAGAACTAACATACGGTCCAGCAATTCCCCTGCTGTGTGTACTGTTGACCCTCAAACAACATGGGTTTCAACCGCACAGGTCCACTAACAGGTGGATTTTCTTCCACCTCTGCCACCGCTGACACAGCAAGACCAGCCCGTCCTCTCCCTCCTCCTCCTCAGCTACTCAACATGAAGACGATGAGGATGAAGACCTTTATGATTATCCACTTCCACCTCATGAATGGCAAATAGATTTTTTCTTCCATATGACTGTCTTAATAAGATTTTTCTCTAGCTTACTTCATTGTAAGAATAGAGTATGTAATACATATACAAAATATATGTCAATTGACTATGTTATCAGTAAGGCTTCTGGTCAACAGTAGGCTATCAGTAGTTAAGTTTCTGTGGAGTCAAAAGTGATACGTGGGCTTTTGATGGCACAAGGTGTCAGTGCCTCAACCCTTAGGCTGTTCAAGGGTCAATGATATATTCAAAGAAAATAAAATCAGGTACCTGGAGCATTATTCAAAACAGCCAAGAGATGGAATCAGCCTGTGTCCACCAACAGATGAATGGATAGAGAAAATGTGGTAGATATACACAATGGATATTGGCCTCAAAAATGAAGACAATCCTGTCATTTGCAACAGCATGGGTAAACCTGTAGGACATTATGTTAAGTGAAATAAGCCAGGCACAGAAGGACAAATTCCACGTGATCTCACTTATAAGTAGAATCTTAAAAAGTCAAATACAAAGAAACCAAGAGCAGAATGGTGGTCACCAGGGGCTAGGGAGTTGGGGACACTGGGGAGCTGTTGGTTAAAGGATTCCAAATTTCCGTTCGAAGAAGTAAGTTCAAGAGATCTATTGCATACCATGGTGACTCAAGTTAATAACAATACATTATATACCTGAAAATTGCTAAAAGAGTACATTTTAAATTTCTGACCACACAAAATGGTAAGTATATGACATCATCCATGTTAGAGTTAGCCATTCCACATGTATGTGTATATCAAAACACGATGCATGCCATAAATATGCACAATTTTTGTCAACTTAAAAGATAAATTTTAAAAAGAAAATAAAGTCATTGACACTTGACAAGGATTGGCAAATCACAGCGCAGGTGAAGGAAGGGTAAACAAACTGAACAAAGCTTGCTACGTGAAATAACGAAACCTTTACGAAATCTCCATACCCTTCCCTAGTTTTTACTATTGTGGTAGAATAGACAAAACGTAAAATTTACCGGTTTGGCCATTTTTGAGTGCACAGTTCAGTGGCATCACATCCATTCACTCTGTCGTATCAAGCATCACCACCACCCACCTCCAGAACTGGCCTCTTCCCAGTCTGAAACTCTGTCCTCGTTAAGCACGAACTCCCCACTTTCCTCCCCCACGCCCCTGATGCCGCCATTCCGCTTTCTGTCTCTGTGACTCAGGCTACTCTAGGGACCGCTAAGAAGCAGACCCATCCAGCATTTGTCCCTTCACATCTGGCTGATCTAACTGAGCACCGTGTCCCCAAGGCTCATCCACGTTGCAGCCTGTGTCAGAATATCCTTCCTTTCTCTGGCTGAATTACATTCCTCTGCGTGGACGAGCCACATTTTCTTCACCCATTCGCCCATCAACAGGCCCTTGGGTTCCACCTTTCAGCTGCTGTGAAAAACGTTGCTATGGTCATGGCCGTACAAATACGATGTTGTTTTTAACTTTAAATTTACATGTATTATTTCTGTCATGTCCATTTCTGGAACTGTGTTTGTTAACAGGATTACAATTGAATCACCTGCTGTCTAAGGCCACCTTTCCGGCACTATGAAGGTTTTTAAAGATAGACTCTTGCTATTTCCACAGTTCCGCTTCCTCCACTCCCTGTCCAGGCCAGCCCTGAACAATCCACTCCTCTCTTACTTGGGAAAGTATCAGAAAACACCACACAGAAACCACTCAGCCACAAAGGGATTCGGTACCTATTTGCTACAAATAGAGAGGGTGCTCACCGCCAGGGAAGGCACCTCCAAAGCAGCTCCCATAGGTCAGGCCCACGGCTCTCTGCGCCTCAGCTCCCCAGAGTGTAAAATGGGCAGCTCTGGTCCACCTGCCACAGGGCCCTCCCGGCTCCCCAGGCGCTGCCAGTCTCAGCATCCTGCACTGCTGCCATGGGCTTCCTCCTGCAACCCCAGTATTTTCCAGTGACTTCCTGACATTCATGACAAGGAGGATCTAAGTGTGGCTCCAGTACTGGCAAGGGTACGCAGGAAAGAGAGCTCTCCTATGCTGCTGGGGCACAGAAAACCAGACAGCACTTGGGTGACTGGCTCAGGAATACTTGGTCAAGCTGAAGTGTGCACATCAGTGACCCGACAGGTTCATGCCTGCCCCTGGGATCCTCCGGTGCTTGTGTCTGAGGAGTTCGGAGGCAGTGAACAGACACTCTTGCTGCAGCACTGTCTGTGCAGACTGAGATCCTGAATCCGAAAATCCGAAACCTGAAATGTTCCACAATCCGAAACTTTTGAGTGCTGATGTGATTCTCAAAGGAAAGGCTCACTGGAGTATTTTGGATTTGAGATGCTTGACTAGTAAAAAATAATGCAAATATTCAGAAATCCCAAAAGAGATCTGATACCCGAAACACTCCTGATCCCACGAATTTCAGATAAAGGATGCTTAACTTGTACTTTTGGGAAACAGAGAAAACAATTTAATTATCCAACAACAGGAGATGGGTAAGTGAGTGCAGGTTCATCTGGAATCCTGAATTATGGTTGAAGCAAAATGAACTACAAAGAAAAGAACTACAAAAACCAAACTGGAGAAGTCTCAAAATTACAGTGATCTACATAGAGAAAGTGTGTTGCAAAAGTGTACCTAAGAAATCATAAAAGTGTTGAACACACAAAGAATACCCCAGCTGTCATACAGATAAGTGGGGTGGGCGCTGGCAACACTCTCTTCCATCTGGGGCCACACAGGCACCCCCCTCCTTGCTGTCTGCTGAATGGTACGCATACATCTAGCTTGATAATAAAATGCAGACAGAGCCATAAACATCATACAGCAACACAGATAACATAAACACAGGCTGAAGATGAAGGAGGAGCAGCCCAACTTTAGAAGAACAGTCAACACTGTAGGTAGAGAAGGAATGGAGGATGGAACTTCAGTGTAGATGATGCTTTTGAAAATATATTATTTATGTACACATATGGGAAACATACATGTGAGTTATGGGGAATGGGGAAGCATTGATTCCTTCTTTCTCCTCTAAAGTGAGACCATACCCTCCTGTCTAACTGCAACTCTGGACTGTAAATTACAAATCAGTGCATTCAGCAGCCAACAAGAATACTGTTTCTCCGTGTGGAGCTGGTCTTTGGATTTGCTAGTTATGCTGAACATAACTGGCAAATAAACTATTTTTATTAATGGAGAAAATTCAGAGTCCAAGAGTAAAGAGTACATATAATAACCATAACAATAACAACAATAATATAATAAGTGCAAGGGTAAGACTTGGATTAAAGATAAAATTTCAGCTGGTCACATCTATAATCCCAGCACTTTGGGAGGCCAAGTTGGGAGGATCACTTGAAACTAAGAGTTCAAGACCAGCCTAGGCAACATAGCAAGACCCTATCTCTGCAAAAAGAAATAAGAGAAATAAAAAAATTGGCCAGGCATGGTGACATGTGCCTGTCGTCCCAGCTACTCAGGAGGCTGAGGAAGGAGAATTGCTTGGGCCCAGAAGTCTGAGGGTACAGTAAGCTGCTGCCCGCTGCACTCCAGCCTGGGCAACAGAGCAAGATCCCCTCCCTAAAAAAAAAAAAAAATACGAAACAAAACCAAAACAAGAGAGAGAGAAAATTTCTTAGGACTTATCACAGAAGCTTTTACACTTTATGGTATCTGACCAGTCTAGTAAGTTAGCAACAGGAAAATAAATTCTACAAAACATCGAGACAGCTCACATATACAAAAATACATGCATATAAGTCTAGATATATCATAAATACATAAAGTCTACAACATGACATACATATTTGAGCAACAGATATCAGATGTGCTGAGGTAGAAGTCACCTGTTCAAGCTGTACAAATCGATGGTTTTTAACATATTCGCAGAGTTCTGTAACTATCACCACCAGCATTTTAGAACATTTCATCACCCCAACATGAAACCTTAAACCCATCAGCAGTCACTCTCTATAATCCCCCAAGAGTCCCCCACCCAGGCCCTGGCAACACGAACCTCCTTTGTGTCTCTACTGGTTTATCTATTCTGGATCATTCATATACATGGAATCACACAATATGAGGCTTTTTGTGGATGGCCTTTTCTACTTGACATGGTATTTTCAGGGTTCATCTGCACTGGAGCAAGCGTCAGGCTCTCGTTCCTTTGCAAGGCCGAATAACGTCCCATTATGTGGACGGATCACACTTTCTTCACCACCCATCAGCTGATGAGCCAGATGGTTGTTTTGATTTTGTTCTAGTGTAAGTGTTCTGCATTTTAGATGACTCTAAACAAAGTCAACTCCCTGCCCCAGCCATGAAGCTCCCTTCCTCCTGTAGGAGGGAACTTAAAGGCCTCGTCACTCACCTTCTCCTCCGCAGACCTGAGCACACTGGAGACCTCCTGCACCGCTAGCTCCAGGGGCTGCTGCCGCGTGTCCTCCTCGAAGGACAGGAAAGGTGGGCCCTGGAACAGAGGGGCAGCATGAGGAGGGGCGCGCACGGGAGGGGCTGCATCTTTTAAATTACATATCTGGGTAGAGTTCCGAAAAAGTAAGAAACTGCACTAACACATCTTTCTGTTAACTCTGTGCTTCTAAATAGCAGCAATGGTTAAAATAATAGTAGGTTTGCACATCCAAGGAGCAGCTGGTGATGGTTGTGCTCAGTGGGCACGGTTCAGTTATGGGAGAAGGCTGGGAAAGGGCAGGAACCCAGGAACAAACCTGAAGATGCCACAGGAAGGCAGTGAAGGGTGTTTTGAATTCTCCTGCTGACAGCGTAAGGAAAAACATAGACTCTCAGGCTAGAGCCGCTTCCTGCACATGAGTGGATCTGCGGGTCTAGCGGGACACCTGGCCCAGCATGGAGGGCTCTGGGATGTGTCCTCCCCGACTCCTAGGGACAGTCCTCCACTCTGGTCTAGAAGTCACCACTCCATGTTGTGTGTGGTTGCTGTGCCACGGTTACTTAGGGTGCCCCCTCATTCTACTCTCCTACCCCCAGGGGCTGGCCTCTCCCTGGGATATGAGAGGGTGGACCAGATTCCTTGGCTAGAAATGAGCACGCTTAGTGGCTGCCCACAGAGCCCTTGGGCCCTACTTCACAGCCCTCTGGAGCCACCTGGCCCCGAGGTTCACGTTTGCCCTTGGCTCTGCATGTCCCCCCAGCAACCTTGCAGGAAACTCAGGCAGCTCATGTCTGTTCTGGTTCTTGCAATTAAAAATCTCCAAGCAAGGTGGGTGTGGTGGCTCATACCTGTAATCCCAGTACTTTGGGAGGCCAAGGCAGGCAGATTGCTCAAGGCCAGCAGTTCGAGACCAGCCTGGACAATATGGCAAAATCCTGTCTCTACCAAAAATACAAAAATTAGTCAGATGTGGTGGCACATATGTGTAATCCCAGCTACTCAGGAACCTGAGGTATGAGAATCACTTGCCCCCAGGAGGTGGAGGTTGTATTCAGCTGAGATCACATCCCAGACAGGGTCTCAAAAAGAGAAAAAAAAATCCAAACGAGAGATGTACAACTAAATGAACAGGATCACAAGGCAACAAGACCAATGCTTTATAACAAAGAAACCAGGGCTTACATGGCCAGCCGAGTCCTGTCCTTTCAAAACTAAGCCCTTGAGAGGCCAAATGTGTATGCCAACAACGCAACCCTGGATCAAAACTCTCCTTGAACTCCGTTCCTGACATTCTGTAGAAAGCACGTCATGTTTAAGTAAGCTCTGACTGAGTGGTTAAAAACCACGCAGCCCCACACGCTCCCATTGCATCTCATCTCCACTGTGATGAGTTAGGTCCAGCTATGAGGCATGACCGAGGGTGGGAGAGGGGAGGTGGTGTAAAACTGCGCCACGGAGATTCCACCAAGCGTGGTGCAAGTGAGCGCGCAATGAGGTTATGCTGTGACTATTTCTCGAGAATTCCCAATGACCACTAGTAAACCTAAAAGACAGAACATTTTGATTTACACACTTCTAACCTCACCCTGTTCTTGCACTATCTACCTCATCCCCCAAAAATCAGCAGAGAATTAAATGCGCTGCTGGAGAGGAATGAGATCATGGTTTCAGGACCGCTCTCCTGGCATTCTCTCTGGTGGGAGCTTGTTTGGGTGGGACCTGCTGGCCAGGGCCACGCTGTGAGCTTGGTGATGAGAGTTCTGTGCACCGGGCCCTCTGGGGCTGAGAGAACAGAACCCAGCACAGAGGCCAGTGCCAGGCCGGGAACCATGAGCAGGCAACATGCCAGTACTTGGAGGATGGAGTGGAGAAACAATGTACTTTCTATAGTAGCTGAAAGATACAACGTTGCCTTATGGCAGCCTGGACTACACTCATGCTCCCCTGGCCAGGAGATGAAGTGTTTACCCTTTTCCCTTGCTACCTTCTGAACTCAAACCTCGAGAAGAGTTTGCTGGGAATCTTAAGGTCAAGGGGTGATCTCACAAGGAAAATAAGTTATTAAGAGAGAATGCTTTTCCTTTCCTGATCTGCCTAATCTTTGAGTTTCAGGAGCAGGGCGTACTTGCCTGCCACACACAACCACAAATTCAGGCATCTCTGCATGTCTGCTGCTGTGTTGATGCTGAGAGAACCCTCATTCCAGACCCCATTCCACTTAGACCAAAGGAAGACTTAATGTCCACATGGAAAAAGAAACACACAAGAATTGCCAGGAAAACACTGAAAAAGGAAAACAAGGGTGACTAGCCCCACCAGATATTAAAACACACTATAGAAACCCCATAATTAAAACTGTGTGGCTCTGGTGCACCAACAAACACATGCACTACAAATGAACAATATAACCACCCTGAAGGGGATGGGAAAAGACAGCTATAACCTAAGAAACCTGGAAAACTATATCTTGACTGCACATAAACACTGTAATCCAGTAAATGTGTTTCATGAGTTGGGAACTCAGAAACTACTTTATGCATATACTAGAACTGAACACATAAGTAGTAAGTAAATAAGACAGTAGGTGTCCCATGACCTACTCTTGAAGAAGGGAGTTAGGAATAAGAAAGGGAAAATACTAAAATGAACTCTGTACCATTGGACTAGAGGTACAGGATATAATCATGGTTTTTAAGATAAACATAGAAATACACAGAAATACAGACATGTGCACATGTGTTAGTATACACACGTATGCTTGCTATTACTGAATACTGAAAGGGAGCAGTGAGAACCTAGCAGTAATGAACACACCCAATGCCTAGGTCTTGGTTTCTAAGCACTTCTCCAATAAAAGGAATCAGGGCTGCTTGAAGAAGTGGGTGGATCCAGGGCCAGGGGAGGAGAAAATACAAGATGAGCCAAAAACAAACATTTAGTGGAAACATGAAGTAAGGAAATGAAAATAAAAAGTGGACTTGATGGAAGAACGAAAGAGGCTACTCTCAAAGGAGCACCATGATGGCCCAAAGGAGAACAACTTAAGCAGCTGATTCAGTTTGGCTCTGTTTGTAACCCCACGTGTCAAGGGAGGGACCTATAATCCCCACCTGCAGAGGGAGGGAGGTGAATGGATCATGGGGCAGTCTCCCCCATGCTGTTCTCATGGTAGTGAGTGAGTTCTCACAAGATCAGATGGTTTCATAAGCATCTGGAAGTTCCTCCTTCCCTCTTCTACTGAGGCCTTGTGAAGAAGTTCCCTGCTTCCCCTACCACCGTGATTGTAAGTTTCCCGAGGCTTCTCCAGCCATGTGGAACTGTGAGTCAATGAAATGTCTTTCCTTTATAAATGACCCACTCTCAGGGAAGCTCTTCATAGCAGTGTGAAAGCAAACTGATACAGCAGTATAATAAATAGTGATAGTATTGGACTATAACCCACAGAATAAATATCTATGAGTCCATATTGAGCTGAATAATCAGATAAATATCTCATTGGAGGAGAAATGATGGTTCTCTCTTGCAGTAGAGTTCCAAATAATAAAGACAGGAAGGAAGAGGAAACAAAATCACCATCAAGCGAGCTGCAGCTAAATCACCACTACAGACAAGACACACTGATGGTTGGAAAATCAGTGAGGAAAAGTTTGAGGCACGACAGGATCCATACAGGCTCAAAGTATCTCCCCACACTACCTGTTAACTACAGCAGGAAAGATATGAGGAGGTGACCTGGTGTGGATCTGCGTCCCCGCCCAAATCTCAGGTAGAACTGTAATCCCCAGCGTTGCCAGAAGGGCCTGGCAGGAAGTGACTGGATCATGCTGCGGGGAGTTCTCTTGAATGGTTGAGCCCCATTCCCGCTTGGTACTGCACAGTGAGTGAGTTCTCAAGAGATCTGGTTGTTTAAAATTGTATAGCACCTACCCCCTTTTTCTCTCCCTCCTGCTCTGGACCATATAAAATGAACCTGCTCCCCCTTCACCTTCCACCCATCATGGTGGAATCATGTAGGTTTCCTGGGGCCTCCCCAGAAGCAGACCCTGCCATGCTTCCTGTTCAGCCTCCAGAACCATCAGCCAATTAAACCTCTTTTCTTAGAAATGACCCTGTCTCAGGCATTATTTTCTGGCAATGTGAGAATAGACTCATACAGGAGAAGACATAAAATACATGAGGATGACCCCAGCAGAACTCAACCAAGTCACCACACCCAGCATCCTCTGCAACAAGACACGTTGACATCACAAGCCCCATACACGGTGCACGCCACTGCTGTGGTTTGTATAACCTCACTCCAACCGTACGAAAACACCAGACAGATGGAAAGACAGTCAGCAAAACAATGATCAATAGTCTTTAGTTATCAAGGTCATGAAAGACAAAGAAAGACGGAGGCACCCTGGCAGACTGCAGGTGATGAAGAAGTCACTCAGTGCTGCAGGGACCCTCAAAGGGACCCTAGAATGATAAAAGGAGACCAGTGGAAAACTGGTGAAATTCAAAGAAGGCCTCTGGTTTAGTTGTTAGGTGTTGTGACGATGTTAATTTCTTGAACTATTACATTAATCTCATTGTGTTATGAATCATAGTAACATGGCACCAATGTTAATTTCTTGGTTCTGATCATCGAGCTGCGATTATGCAAGGCTGAGTGAGGAATATATGAAAACTGAATTATTTTTTTCAACTTTTCTGTGAAAGCAGTTCAAAATAAAAAGTTTAAAAAAGAAGACTTTGAAGAGAGCAGCCCACCTTTATTGACTCACTAAGTGCCAGGCATTTTGTAAATGCCTCATGCAGATCTGATCTCACCTCCAGGAGAGTAGATTTTGTTTTCTGGATTGAACCCAAAGTGATCCCTTCTACAGATGATGCACAGAGACTCTTCCAGGATCGTACATCTGGGAGCGCAGAGCTGGAGCACAAAGCAAACTCGCACCCAGCTCCAGCGCTCCCCATGGGCTAAAGCAGTCCCCTTCCTCCTCAGCAACCTAGCAGGAGCCCTCGGGAGTGGAAGTTAGCTTTGGCTGAGTTTTAGTTGATGTGAACACGACACCCACACTCTCCTGAATTCCTGTCTTGTTGGGAGAATGGGTGAGTGCAAAGAACAAGCGGAACTGGCGCCTATTCCTGGGTTTTGCATTGATGACTTGCAAAGTCATCAGAGCCTCCTTTAATGTTGATTCTTCAGAAGTGAAAAACAAAGCACATTAAACAGCTTGTGATGCCCAGGCCTGGCTGGCTCCCAGGACAGAAGGCCTGAGTCCAGATGGGGTAATGGGCATCACCACTGTTTCTCCCAGCCAGGGGCCCATCATTCACTCAACTGTGCCCAGGGCCTGCTCAGAGCCGGCTTTGTGCTGGGCACTGGGTCTGGCTGGCTCTGCCCCAGCTCACAATGCCGGGAGCTGACCAGGACATAAGTCACTCTGGGGGGTTGGGAGGAGGGCAGGGCAGGGAGCATCCTGGCTGAAGGGGAGGATCAGGGACCTCTGAGCTGAGACCCAAAAGATTTAGAGAAGTTAAATAAAGAGAAAAGAGATAAGAATCCTAAACAAAAGGAATGACCTGCGGGAAGGCACCATACAGGAAAGGTCCCTGGACACTGAACAGAAGGGTCCTTGGTGGAGGGTGCCGGGTTTATAGCCCCAAAGAGGTGCATGTTCCTTCTACTGGCAGAGGGAAGGGCATCCCACAGCAGCGGTCACTGTTCTGCCAACTGGCTTCCTACATCATGGCCACTGTCATTGGTCAAGGAGTTTGGACTCTGTGAGCACAACTGGAAGGTCATTACAAAGACTCTGAAGTCTGGTGGCCACTTTGTTTACTTTTTAAATACAGAAACTCCTATTCAAGTCAGTGCTATTAATATGTTCTGAGTTCACACGGCCTCTTTTTTTTTTTTTTTCACAAAGACCGCAAATTGTTTAATAGTCTTGATCATCTGCAATTTAGAACATTCCTCTAAATAAACCCTGGGCTGAAGGACTAAAGAACTAAGCAGCATTGGGGGCCCTCCTACTCCAGGGCCTCATCCGCCACTGCGAGACAAGCCCAGATTCTGGCCACAGAACACGGGCCTCACTTCAGGACGAGGGCTGCCCACACGTGGTCCAGACGGCATGAGCCTCAGGAGGAGAGCCGTGCGGCCCACAGGTGGGGGCCACTGCTGCAAGCATGCTGCTCCCAGAGTCAGGAGACTGTGGGACAACAGTCCTGGAGACTCCCAAGTGGGTGCCGGAGGTGTAACTGATTATCATGGACCACTTTGTAAATGCTGATGTCATCGCAGGGGAGCAAAAGGAAAATCTCAGCTGGTGCTTTCAGATGCCACACTAGTTCTCAGTCTAAGGAGCTGACCTGAGACTG
Source organism: Plecturocebus donacophilus (assembly GCA_004027715.1). Taxonomy (NCBI): domain Eukaryota; kingdom Metazoa; phylum Chordata; class Mammalia; order Primates; family Pitheciidae; genus Plecturocebus; species Plecturocebus donacophilus. The sequence continues at coordinate 94,211 of PVKP010003554.1, read as the reverse complement.
AGCCGGTTCTGGGATATTCTTTTCTCTGTGACCAAAGAGCCATCACATCAATGGGAATTAGGTGTCTGCAACACCAGACCAAGTGGAGAGGCAAGAGTCAATGCTAAAACAACCGCTTTTAGGTGGTGCTGGGTGAAAGAGGAACTCTGACCAGCAGGTGTATCCTAGCAGCTTCTTACCGGTGATTCTCAATCCATGGGACACCCTCATGTGCCCCCCAAGCCTACTCAGACAGATGTAGGGGGCAGGCATGGGTGTTGCTAAGCTCTCTGGGCAAGACTCCGGTGATCCCTGCACACCTGGCGACCACCTGGCCAGTCGGCAGATCAGCAATGGTTTCCCCTGACGTCAGTGCAGATCACTGTCATACATAATTCAGAACCCTTTCTGGAGTGAGGGTGGGAACCTCAGGTCCCTGCAACATGGGAGTTGTGCTGCTGCAGTGGTCATCAGAGAGCAGGAGAGTCCTCAGAGAGCACAGGGACTCCTCCGGAGCTGACCAGTCCTTGGATCCCAGGAGGCGTGAGCACTGTTTGGGATAACACATTCACAGCTCGATGCTCTGCGCCCTTCTTGCTGGCTCTCATTTAAAGGAAATATTTGGGTCTCCAAGTTGAAACTGCTTCCCACAAAGGAACAGGCTGCAGTCACGGATGGGCAGACCTCGGCAAATCCCTCCGGCGCACGGGCCTCAGTCTCCGCTTCTGGAGAAGGAAGGGGCTTTGGCTAGGAGAGTTTTTAGCATTTCTTTCCATCTTACAATACAAAGCTGGGGTAAAACTTGGAATGGGAGGAGCTATTGTCTCCACTGGATAGAAAACTCCACTTTTCACAGAGAATGCTGGGTGTGATTAAGTTATCATCAGTGTTTTCTCAATCCCTAAGAGACAGGTCAAGAACTGGTGTCCTCCCTGGGTAGGACAGAGTGATATGAGGACAAGGCAGAGGCAGGAGGGGGAGCACTAAGCTGTGGCCCTCCGAGTGAGGGCGGGCTCGGAGTGTCAGCCCTAATCGCGGATTAGTAGGAATCTAGGTGGGGGAGGGCAACGAAGCTCCTGCCAGAGTCCAGCACTGCCATCACTGTCACCACAGCTATGGCCCAGGACGCTGGGAAGGTATGTGACAATTGCCAGAGTCAGGGCGGCCAGGAATGCAAACACCACCACCTGCTCACCCACAATGCCATCAGTGACACATAGCAGCAATGGCTCAGGATGCTGGGAGGGTGTGTGACCTTCAGTCACAGGAGCCCAGTCACCCAGATCCTATCTGCCTGCAAAACCGTCTATTTGAATGCAAATCAAATGACATTCCCAGGCATCAGGGCTGTGTCCCCCGCCCCTAGAAAGTAAGCAATACCAACAACTGATGTCCCAGAACTGATGGACTATGTCCATGCAAAAATGCCAGAGATGGCCCTGGGCTGGGACACTGCTGCCTCTTCAGGTAGGTCAGGAGAGACTGGTGTCTGAGACTGCAACGTGTGGCCTACAGCAGAGAGAGAACAGAGTAGGCGCAAACACGCCGAGACCCTCTCTCCTCTCCCTGAACGCAAACCCTCCCTGCTCGCACACAAAAACTCAGCTAAAAAGTTTTCATCCAAAACTTTCAAATATTTCCTTCAGTGTTCTCAGATTGACTTGACCAGCCCAAGACAGATGCCAGGGCGGGGACGTGCTCTTCTCTGCCTCTCAGGCATATGCGAATATGGAAAGATCACCTCCAAGGTGATCATATTTTCTGAGGCCAATCAGTAGATGTCAGGAAAGGAACCATCCCAAATATACAGGACACAGAGTCACCGCCTCTGAGCCTGTAACTCCAGAGTCAGAAGCAGAACTTACAAGTCATTCCCCAACACTCGCCTGCCTCCTACAAAGGACAGAGATGAGATCTGTGCCCAATCACGCCACCGGCCTGCAGAGGATTCAGCCTCAGTAGCCAGGCCTTGATACCAGGTCAGTCAGGGGTCGGTGATGGCAGCTTCCTGGAGAAATACCTGTATTTCCTCCTGGATGTGAGGACAACAGGGCTGCAGGGTTCCCAAAGAGACAGCCGGTTTCCCTGAGAAGCTATCCAGTGCTGGACAGCTGAGGCACAGGTTCTGGGCATCAGGACAAAAGTCAGCCAACTGCCCCTAAAGTCTTTTTTCATCCAAAAGGTACAGTCATTTATTTTCTTTTTCAAGAGTTCAGAACAAGGTCTCTTGATTTGCTGGCTGTATGCTGACATTCAAAGCTTTTTTGTTTTTTAATTCCATGGCCATGTCTTCCAAGGCCATGGCACAAAGACCAAACAAGGCGGCCCACCGTGGTTTGAAGGTTGATGGGTCCAGACATTCAAAATTAGCAATTTTGCTATTTCTACAGCAAATGGCCACTGAGCTGCACACGCAGGTGCAGGAACACGCCGAGTAGTGGCTAAGACTAGGGGCCTCCCCAGACCCACCCAGGCTCCAACCCTTCCTGTGAAATGCCAAGGACAGTAGACGCCAGAGCTTGGCATTAAACTAAGATGTCTTCAAAGCAAAAAAAAGTCACCAAGTAATCAGCGACTACTGAAACACCCACAGGACTGCGAGGTGGCGGAGGTCAGACAGAGGCCCTTCATCTGCAGGCCAGGGACACTGGGCGCACAGGCCAGCTCTGCAGCCCACAGGCTGTGTGGCCTTGGGCAGGCTGCTTGCCCTCTCCGGGCCTCGGTTTCCTCATCTGTAAAACAGTCGTAACACCCATGTCACAGGAGTTTTGAGGACTCAGAGATGGCAGGCGCACCGAAAGCACCGGTAGGATGTCTGCCCAGTGGCTGGCCTTCAGCAAATGATCACTATTTTTATATGCCAAGAAACGCAAGTCTTTGGAGGTAAATTCTTGGTGAAATTCAGCTCTGCGAGAGGAGGAAGCACATTGGGGTCAGAGCTATTCACGTATCAGGTGCAAGCTCAGTGCGTGTCCTATCGGGCACGGGCATTTGCCCCGGGACTCCAGGCAGGGCAGGTACCGGCTGGCGCGGATGAGCCCTTGGGACAGTCCCTCCAGCTGCCAGCCTGTCCCCCGCGGAGCCCAGGGCCTGGAGCACCTGACATCTGGGGAATAAAATCCATCACTTTGGTCTCCCAGCAAGGGTCCTCGATCCCCCGTCTCTCTCCTAACTCTCAAGGATGCTCCGCGCTGCGGGGAGGACTCACTTCGCCTCGGTCAGGGGCTGCAGCGACGCCTCCAGGAGAGAGCTCTGCCCCGTCCGCCCGCCCCGGCCTCGGCCGCCCTCGGCCCGCAGTCCCGGAAACTCACCCCTTTCCTCTCGGCCTCCTCGTTCAGGGCGGTCACCCAGGCCGCCTGCCACTGGCTCCTCCAGCTGCCCAGCGTCAGGATCCAGGAGAGCAGCGCGTCGGACCCAGGGCGCGGCCCCTCGCCAGGCTCCAGTGCCCGCCGCCGCGGCTGGGGTCGCGCCCTGGCCAGCGCCCACTGCGCCAGGTACAGGCCCACCGTGGCCAGGGCCGCGACGAAGAGCGACACCAGCGCGAGCCACTGCACCTCCCCGAGCCACGAGCCCAGCCGGGCCAAGGCCATGGCGCATCCCTGGCCCGCCTCGCCCCAACTTCCCCGGCAGCCCCCGGCGCGGGCGGCGGGCTCAGGATAGGCGCTGGCGGCGGCAGCGGCGCGCGGGGGGCGTGGAGGGGGCGCGGCGGGGCCGGGGGCCTCCGGGCGAGGCGGAAACGCGCGGCGGCCGGGGCTGGGCGCAAGCCCCGCACACCTGCGGAACAGGGGCGCGAGCGGACCCCTCGGCCGGCGCTCCCGACTCCCGATTTGGGAAGTTCCCGGCCGCAGCCCGGCGCGCTTCCTCCTGCGCGCGCCGCCCTGGACGTCCCGCCCGCGGCCCAGCGCTGGCCTGAGGAGGCTCGGGCCGTGGGGCGGGGCGGGGCGGGGGCGGGGCGGGGGTGGTGCCCGAGGGAGGGGGCGCGGCCGGGCCTATGGGACCGCCCTCCCGCCACCGCCCCGCCCCCTTAAAGGCCCCGCGGCCCCGGCCCCGCCACGTGCGCGCGCCGCCCTCCCCTGCAGATCCACCAGCAGGACCCCGGCGGCTGCTGTGAGGCGGCCTGGCCTGGCTGCTGTGCGTTGGCACCAGCGCATGTGTGTGCACTCGTGTGGCCGTGCGTGTGCACGGCGCGCAGTCGGGGTGATTTCTAGGACTGCCGTTTGCTGGTCAGCAGGACAGGATCCGGGCTGAGTCCTCGGAAAGTCCCTGGAAATCCGTGGCTGCTCCTGGAGCCGGGGGCTGGGCCTGCCTTAGGGGCTGTTCTGCCCAGAGGCAAGGAGGGGCTCAGCACCAGGCCCAGGCCCTGCCCTTGTGTGGCTGTGGCTGATACTCATTCAGTGTGGGGGAAGGTGCAGGGGGTGCATGTGGTGGGATGTGTTTTAAGTGGCGTGTGTGTGGTGTGATGCGTTGTGAGTGTGGTGTGTGTGTGTGGTGAGTCAGTGCGGTGCCTGTGGTATGGTGTGTTTGTGTATGTGTGTGTGTGTGTGTGAGACCCCTGCCCCCTCCTCTTGAAGAGCGGACGCGGTCCTTAGGGAGTGCCATAGAAACACACTTAACCTGAGATTCTCCCGGTCTGACACCCGCCTAAACCATGACAGCGTGATTCACTTGTGTTTTCTGCCGCTGTATTAAGAGGACTTGACCTTGAAAGGAATTAGATGGACTGAGCTTTGGCCTTCTCTTCCCTAGCCGGGGCTCTGCTGTAGCCCAGTGGTTGGTACAACAGAGGGAGTTGTGGCCCTGAACCCGTGGGCCTGGATTTTCTTCAGGAAAGAGGAAGGAATCGCACAGCAGCTGCACAGAGAGCCTTTGTGGGGAACAGATTAGGAAGCTGGCAGGAGGTGAGATCAGACGGATTGCCCAGGTGAGCTGGGGATGGGCCCTCGCGAGCCCAAGTGGAGATAAGAATGCGACTATCAGCTTCCTGCAAGTGACCCATCTGTTACACGCTAGCGCTCCAGTCTGCAGCACCCTCTTAAGGGTGGGAGGAACTGCTCTTTTTTCTATTCTGTGTTATTTTAGGCAGAAACAAAAGAAATCCCTTCTTATTTGGCAGAAAAGTCTAATTATTTCCTGACCTGTAGCTAGACCTATGCAGTCGGATAATTCAAGTCCTGCCAGTCCCCTTGCCAGAATAACCAGGGTGAAGAAACCAAGGGCCCAGTGTCCCGGTGCCATGTGTGTGCAGGCCGCCTGTGGCTATGAGGGCAGTGAGGAGAGCCTGTCCTGTGTGACCGGTGGAGCCAGTCTCATTCCTTCAGGTCTCATGCCTGCTCACTCATCCCACTTGCTTTATTTAGAGGCTTGTAACAAACTGTAAACTAACCACCACCCCTGCTTTGGAATTTGTCACACTTCTGTCTTTTCTTTTCTTTCTTTTTTTTTTTTGAGGCAGAGTCTCGCTCTGTCCCCCAGGCTGGAGTGCAGTGGCGTGGTCTCAGCTGACTGCAGCCTCTGCCTCCCGGGTTCCAGCAGTTATCCTGCCTCAGCCTCCCAAGTAGGTGAGACTACAGGCGCCCACCACCACCACGCCCAGCTAATTTTTGTATTTTGGTAGAGATAGGGTTTCGCCATGTTGGCCAGGCTGGTCTTGAACTCCTGACCTCAGGTGATCCGCCCACCTTAGCCTCCCAAAGGCCTGGGCTGACAAGTGTGAGCCACAGCTCCAGGCCCTGTTAAGTGTTTTCAAAGAGAATTCCAACATACAGATACTGAATTACTTATGTGGAGAAGCAAATTGAGGGAAAATAAGGAATTATGCCAGCTTGCAGGACAATTCGGTTGGTCAAAACATGCACTTGGAACAGAAATATCTTCTACATCTATGAAAAAGACCAGGCTCCCTTTGCCCACCCTCCCAGCCCTACACATCCAGCAGCTCCCAGGCCCCTTCTCCCATGGCAGAAGACACTGGAGGGCAGGGTTCTCGGAGAGCACAGCATTCTCCCTCCCTCCCCACCGGGTGACATTTCTGGCTCCCAGCACCTCTCTCTCCACCCCATGTCCCTTTGACCCAAGGAGTGAGACTGCAGATCTGCCCAGGGAGGGCTTCTGTCACCACCAAAACCCTCAGATGGGTCTCCAGCACTCTGCAGCGGTTGCTTGCTATTTTTAGCTGCTCATAAAGGGGAAGCACGGTGGCTGTGGCTCCTCCTGCATGCTCACCTGGAGCTCCCAGCTCCCAGCTGTTTAGCGTAAGCCAAGCCTGCTTCCCATCAAGGTGCCGGGCCCACCAGGAACCTTGGACCAGGGCTTCCTTCGCTAGCAAGGCAGGCCCCCGGGCAGGAGGGAGGAAGCCCGGTTTCTACATTCTTCTTCACAGTGCTTCATAGCAGCTGGTTCTGAGGCCAGAGTCAAGATCCACTGCTCTTTCATTTTAAAACGTTTCTAAAATGCTCATGGTGGAGATGAGAATTGTTTGCTGGATATCTCTGCTGAGTCACCCAGTCTTGGGGGCAGTGCCTTATCCCTGCATCAAAGCTGGGAGTCTTTGAACGTCTTCCTCTACCAAGCCCAGGAGGTTCTGGGATGATGTGACATTTTTGGAAATTAATAGATATGTCTGGTGTCGTGTATCTCCTGTCTATAGACAGTTACACCTTGTTATACTTTTGGGTTTTAAAAATACTTTTAGAAATATGTGAGACTTTTAGTTTTCAGTGTAACTCTGAAATTTCTAGAAGCAGGGGGAAAAAAAAGAGGGCCCAAGAAGTTTATAGTTGTCTTTGAGTGGCATTTCTCCTTCACCCTGAAGCAGTTCATATTATTATTAGTCTTGCTTGAATTATCAAGTTTTGCCCCAATATTCTGAGAGACCAGCATCTTGGGAGGCCTGGGGGGCTGTGATGGTCACTTCCCAGGCCCTACCAGGGACCTCTAGCAAATGGGAATACATGGCTTCCCCCCAGCAGCACTTGGGGGCCGACACTTCGAGAATTCCGTCTTAGCAAAAGGCTTTTAAACTTGGCCCAGTGCCTTCAGCAACCACCTTGGGAGGCGAGATTTCTGGAGCCCAGCGTCTGGAGACATTTGACCCAATCGCCTTGGCTCCATCGCGCTGGCTTAGTCATTTCCGCCCCCTGGAGGCTGGGATGTACTTTGAGTCTGCTTCCTGTCCTGCTCACAGGGTCAATACTGGAGCCAGCAAACCCAATCAAAGGTCACCCGAGGCCAGAGCGTGGCCAGGCACCAGACAGGGCCTTCCCCTCCAGGAGGGGCCATGAGTTCTTCTTCTAGTAATCATTTGCATGACTTATGGAGATGCTGTTCACGATGCCTTCCCCAGGAGGAAAGCAGCAAACCGAGTAACTGCGCTAACTTCCCAGGTGAACCCCAGATGGCTGCATGCACAGTCTCCAAGAGTGAAGACCAGACCGCAGGCCGGCCGGCCATCCCAGGAGCGAGATGGAAACGGTAGAGCCATCGGCTGAGCCTCTGCCGTCCTTTACCTCCCTCCCGTGTCCCACAGATGCACCAGGCATGCTTATGCAGCTGGCGGGCATTCAGAATGTCACGGCTGTGTGTACTGAGCACTCCTGCCATCAGACACCGCCTGGGTACTTGACTTCATGGACTCACTTCATTTTCACAGCAACACACGAAAGATGGCACTGCCCCATTTTAAAAATAAGGAAAGTGAGTTCAGAGAAGCTAAGTAACTTTCCAAGCCTACCGAGCAAGAAAGCAGCTGAGCCAGGGTTTGACCCCAGGGACCGTGTTCTTCCCATCTTCTTTCATAAAGGTCAAGGCAAACTAATTCTCAAAAAAACAGGAGACAACGTTAAAAGCTGGAAGTAGAGCCTCTGTTTCCAACATCCATGTGCAAAGATCTGCCTAAAGAATTGTCTTTTGTGTTCTGAAGTCTGGGAGGCAGGGACTGTCAAACCCAGAGGGAAAGTTCACTCATGGAGCTTCTGTGATGTCCCAAGTCCTTTCTGGGAAAGACATGAGAGAAATCCAGCCCTGATATTTGCCATGATCAGTGTCTCTGCACAGTAGGGCCTCCCAGGAAGTGCACCACTCACCCTAAGAGTGAACAGCGGATACGACACTCCTTCAAATCCCACCCTGGGGATGGCCCGTCAGGGAGCCTGAGTCATGCCATGATGCTGGGAGGTGGCAGGCAGCACCAGAGGCAAGGGCTGCCAGCCTGCTGCGGGCCACCAGGCCTGCCAAGAGTCTGCCCGGGCAACCCCGATGATGCGTACTGCGAGCCTGTGCCCACGCCGGGCAGGTGAAGGAATGTGACCCAGATGGCTGCCCGGCCTCTGCGAGGTGACTCAGTGAGGCCTCCCTTGGGAATGCCCAGGAGCAAGGTGACTTGACATTTTTGCCTGTACCCAAGGCTGAGACCAACTTTATGAATGAAATTCATCGATTCTTTTTTTGTAGAGGCATGGTCTCACCGGTCTCACTGTGTTGCCCAGTCTGGTCTTTAACTCCTGGGCTCAAGAGATCTTCCTGCCCCCTGTTTTTAAATATATTTCCAAGGAGGCAGTTGCCTAAATTGCATATTTTCTTCAACTCCAAAGAATGCTGATCCCCCACCCATGCTCTGATAACCAAAATCACACTGTCAGAGGAATTTACCTCCAGATAGTTCCTGGGCCAGGCTCCTGTAATCCCAGGCACTCCAGCCTGGGCAACAGAGCAAAGACCTTGTGAAAAAAAGATGTGTTCATCAGGTAGAAGTTGAGTTTGTAGGGATGTGTCAGATGGCAGCAGGTGCCTGGAGGGAGGATGCGCTGAGGAAGAGAGAGATGACTGCTGGAGTGAGATGACCCCTCCCCATGCTGAGACTCTCAATGGATGCCAGCGCAGGTGCCAGCTAGGGGTGGCCACAGGAGGGCCTTGTCGCTGGGGACAGCCCCTGGGCTGCAGGACGGGAGCTGCTCCTAGCTTCTCAGAACCTATGGGATCTGCTTCTGCAGCTCCAACGATTTGGCCATTCCCAGCACTGACTCTGGAATAACACTTGATCTATAGGCAGCTCCACTAGAAAAGAGAGCGGGGGACCAGAGGGGTCCCCCCTTACCCAACACAGGACACAGAGGAGCTGCTCTTATTCCCAGCAGGGCAAGGCACATTCCTTGTAATTAGCGCTTTGCCTGTGTTCTGGACTACAGTTTTCCTTTGTGCTATTGTTTTTATTAAACACAGTGAGTAGAATCAACTAAATATCTGGAGGGATATTTAAGATCTTTAAGAGTTGAAGGAAATCCTATTAAAGGGCTTTTAGAAACAACCCAAGAGCATGCATTTATCTACACATAACTAAATACTAATTACAAATAATGATTATCTATTCCAGTGGTTCCCCAAATACTGCAATAAAGACAAAGGGAATAATTTTGCTGCTTCAGGAAACACTCATGCTTCTGTTTGCCTAGCACTTTGTAAGAAATCCTATAACAAGTAAGAGGCAGGAATTATCACCCCTGTCGTGCGAACGAGGGGTGGAAGCTTAGAGGCGCTGAGCAGCTTGCCAGGGTCAACAACAGCGTGGGTAGGGTTAGGGTTAGAGGCGGAGCTGGACCTGGATGCCAGGTGTTCGCTGCGTGATCCCTCATGCCGCACCAAGCAGCAAGTCTACACGGCGCCCCTGCGGAATTAGAGGAGAGCAACTCGTTGACACAGGTTATTGCAATGCGTCACTTCCCCTGATCTTGATGGGTCATCTCCTTAAGCTGCTCAGAGCATGGAGCTGGGACTGCACCTGTGAGCACGTGAAGTCGTGTGTATTCTCTTGGTGGGCCATTTCCCCATAGTCACCTTCGGGAGCTCTGCCAGCTCCCGCTCACAGGGCCCAGGGGAGGGATGGGCCCTGCAGAGTGGGCAGTTACCACACTGGGGGCATCCATGCTGCCTGCAAGTCCAGCCCCTCCCCCAGCTTGTGCTCCCGTCCAGTCGGCTAAGGGGGCAACAAAGAGGAAGCCAGGAACCCTCAGGAAGGAAGAAGCCCAGCTCCTCCTGCAGGCTCTCCTCTTGTTAGTATTATGGCAAAAACTGTGATGGCATTTGCACCAACCTATAGTAGCCCCAGATGACAGGGAGAGGGACACTGGTGGGTCCCAGTGGGAGAGAAGAGAGCCTGCAGGCCCTTCTCTTTCTGTCTGGGAAGCGCATCACAGCCTTCCTGGCACGTGGGTGAGGCGTGGCCGTCCTCGTGATCCTCACGACTGTGTGTGAACCGAGTACCTCTGTGTCCAGCAAGGGGTAGGGACTGTCCTCCCCCCATCTCAGGGCACTGCATGGAATCACAAAAGCAGCCTTCCAGATGCATGGCTGGGCTTAATTTTAAAAGGAGGAGAGGCCAGTCTCTCCCCAGAAACACAGGAAAAGGGTGGTCAGGTTAGGCATGCCGGGTCCCTGATGCTCTGAAGCAGGGCAGCTTGGTGGCCTTCTTGGTGGCCTTCTGTCACTGAGGAGCAGGGGGTCTGGAGAAAGGAAAATCCCAGAAAAAGAAAACAGAAGGCCAGAACACAGGCTGCTGCTGAGCCGCTGGACGCAAGCCCCACACACGGAACAGGGCCCTTCAAAAGGGAACTGGAGAACGAATGTTCCATGACTAAAGGTAAAGTCAGGGATGCTGCGTGACCTCAGAAATCCATGCAAACACTCCTAGAAAGGAGGGCGTCTTAGCTCAGGCCGCTATAACACAATACCATCCTGGTGGCTTGTAAACAGCATTCATTTCTCACACCCTGGAGGCTGGAAGTCTAAGATCAGGGCGCCAGCAGGGTCAGGTTCCGGTGAGGGGTTGCTGACTGCTGCCTTCTCGTCGTTTCTCCACATGGTGGGAAGAGAGGGAGGGAGCTCTCTGGGGTCTCCTTTACAAGGGCGCTAATCTCACTCATGGGGGCTGTGCCTCACATGTTGAGGTGAGGACTTCAACACGTGAATTTAGGGGGAGCACAAAAGGTCCTTCCATTGCAGGGCATGTCAGGGTGGGAACGGTCAGGGCACCTGGCAGAAGACCCTCTGCAGGGCAAGATCCTTAGTCCGTGCCTACTGACTCCTTGGCTATGCTGCTTTAAGGAACATAGATTCCAGGGAAGGTCCGCAGAAGCTGCGAGGAGCCGGGTTAAAGCACCCACATCTCAGCCAGCTCAATGAACCTGGGCTGTCAATCAATGACTGACCAAAGACCCTTTAAAAGGAACTGAAAACATAAAAAAAGAAATTAGATACTGCCACATTTTGATTTTCGCCCTCATAAAAATGGTATGAGGTGGATGAAACAGACATTATTATATTACTGTTCTGCAGGTGAGGAATCCAAAGTCCTTATCAAAGACACTCCATTTATTACGAATTCAGCTGGGGCTGACGCGGTGTGTTTGCAGCTTGGACGTCAAACAGATGACCCCTTTACTAGCTGAGAACATGCCTCTGTGAAGACAAGTGACTGCAAAGCAGCGAAGCCTCGGTCCTGAGGGCATTTTTCTAAGACTTCGGTTCCATCAGCTATGTCTTTGGGAATCATTTCATATTCAGCCCAGGTGTTAGAAAGGGCCAGTTGGCACTATTTGCCCCAATAATAAATCTGTGCACACTCATGTTCATCAGTACTGCTCGGAAGTGAGAAGCCAAAGTACCCAAGCCCAGCCTCCATGGGGAGGCCCGAGATGGCTGAGGAGTTTGTGCATCAGCATTTGCTCAGATGCGATCATCCACTATTCCTGGGGAGAAAATGGTCTTTTTTAAAAAAAATTTTGTCTTTTTAGAAAATCAATCTACCTGGGCACGCTGGCTCACGCCTGTAATCCCAGCACTTTGGGAGGCCGAGGTGGCAGATCACCTGAGGTTAGGAGTTCAAAACCAATCTGACCAACATGGAGAAATCCCATCTCTACTAACAATACAAACCTAGCCGGGTATGGTGGCACACACCTGTAATCCCAGCTACTCGGGAGGCTGAGACAGGAGAATCACTTGAATCAGAGAGGCGGAGGTTGCAGTGAGCCGAGATCACCTCCAGCCTGGGCAATGAGAGTGAAACTCCATCTCAGAAAAAAAAAAAGATCTAACAAATTATGCAGAATTAAAGGAGCAACTGAGCAAAGTTTTCTTGTTGATAGAAGTGTGTTCAGTGTGCAAATGTGTCCTTTGGAGACTGGGCCAACGTGTGGCCATCGCACTGTTCATGCTACGGTCCCTGCACCCTTCCGCCTCGGGGCAGCCCTCCATCTGCCAGCCACAGCACACGAGGGCCTCCTGGAGAGAGAGTGTCCAGTACTATGGAGACGGTGGACACAGAAAATGCTTCTTTTCTCTCGAAATCTCTCCAGGAGGACTCCCTGGTGAGGACCAAGGAAAGTGATCCAGATAGCCATCTTCTCACCAGAGCCTCTCCTCCCCATCAAACGACGGAGACAAAACGTGGAGATGCTTCCTGCTTGCAGGCTTATAAGATTCAAAGCTTCCGGTGAGAAGCAGAGACAAAGGGAGTGTCCTTCTGTGCTGGGGAGAGCTGGCCTGGCCACTGCTGATGCCATAGATGAGAGTCCCCTGCAGGAGCTATCCCAGGAGGCCACAGGAGGGGCTGTCCTGGTGCACGCTGACCGTGGCAGAGCTGCCGCTCCTGCTGGTCTGTCCTTGGTGTTTAATGAGCCCATCTTGAGATAATGGAGGGAAAGGGGGTGCAGGCAAAAGAAAGAATGTCCAATGTGCCAGGAGGCGTCCCTGCTTTCCTCCCGTAGCTCTGGGACCAGCTGCAAGAAGTCCTGAACACACCGTGGCTTTATTAACAGATGCCAAAAGCACACCTCCCAGAACTGTGCTGGAGGTGGTGACCCAGAGGCAGCATGGCACTACAGCTCCTTCCTCTGGGGCAGAAAGGAGGGTGCGTGGGACGTTCGAGGACAGCAGTGGGGCAGCAGGGATCACAGCAACATTCTCAATGGCAGACAGTGGCAGGAGGAGCGTGGGGCGTGGGTGAGTCTACGAGTCCAGTGAGGCTGCATTTGATGCTGGATCTCGCCCCGCACAGCGTGAGCTGCGGCACCTGGAGGAGGGCGCGTTCCGGGTGTTTCTGCTTGGTGGAGTCCTTGATGATGCTGTGCTCATACACCTGGCAGCCAATGGCAAAGCGACACGTAAGCTGCTTCTCAATGCAGCTCAGCCTCTCCCGGTCCTCCTGGCTGGTGAAGCCCTCCACTCCTGACAGGGTGCCAAACACGGCAGCATCCAACTGGGCACTTGGAAGAGCCGCAGGGCCTCCTCCACATCTGCCTCCGTGGCGAAAGGCTGCAGCTTCATCCTGCTGCGGGCTTCAGTGATGCGCACAACGGCATCCAGCTGCTGCACAATGATGGGGATGCTGGAGCGGCGGTCACTGTTCCTCTCATGCTGATGGGCCCCACTCCACATGGTGACGTCGCGGTTCTTCAGCTTCTCTGAAGCCTCTGCTGACAGCTGGGGGCCACGTTTCGCTAGCAGTAGGCAATAAACTTCTTCAGCTTGGCCTGGTCGATCTCACCCTCCACGGCCGGTGTTTGCGTCAGCGCACTCACGTGCAGAGTGAGGACATGCTTGGCCAGCATCATGTCCCCCTCCTCACTGTGCTCGTCCTTGACAGTGAAGGTCATGTTGAAGCAAGACAAGATGGTGCGCGTGAAGTCAATGCTGTCCTCCCTCTTTGTCTCATCCCAGCGGCCAAATACTGAGTTGGCAGCAGCCAGGACGGAGCAGCGGGAGTTCAGGGTGGTGGTGATCCCAGCTTTGGCAATGGAGATGGTCTGCTGCTCCACGGCTTCATGGATGGCTCCTCGGTCATCTTCCCGCATCTTGTCAAACTCGTCAATACAGACGACCCCACCACTGGCCAGGACCATGGCTCCACCCTCCATGATGAAATTCCCAGACGAAGGGTCCCTCATCACCGAGGCTGTCAGTCCGGCTGCGCTGCTGCCTTTCCCAGACGTGTATACCCCAGTGGGAGAACACTTCTCCACAGACTTCAGAAGTTGAGACTTGGCTGTCCCAGGGTCCCCTGGTATCAGCAGGTTGATGTCTCCTTGGCAAGGAAGTCCATCAGGGAGCCTCTTTCAGGATCCCCCAAAGGGCAGGCAGGCAATGGCCTTCTTCATGTCCGTGCCCCCAAAGATGGAGGGGGTGATGCTCTTGGAGATGACCTCATTGACACTGGGGAGGGTGGCCAGGCGACGGAACTCCTCCTCCTGCAGGCTCACGGCCCCAGCAAAGCTGCGGCCACTGCCATCTGTGTCCACCTGGATATCCAGGACAGGGATGTGGGAGCTTTGGATGCCCACGCCCACCCTGTTACAGCCCCTGGTGGAAGTCAGGCCAAACTTTGTGATGGAGTAGATGCCCATGATGGTAACCCTGTTCCCAGGGACAACCTTGTCACACAGATACCTGTCACAGTAGAGCTGCATGTGTCTGGGCATCTCACCGTGGGGACTGCATCAGGCAGTTCCTGCAGCTTCAGGGTCTGCAAGTCCACACATTTGCATTTGTCAGGCATGATGAAGTAAGGGTCCAGTGGGCACTTGGGGCACCCAGCCTGATCTGTGCTGCACTTCCTGGGCCAGGGCGCATGGCAGTGTTGGTGAGGGTACTGCAGCAGCTGCGGCTCTGGATAGAGATGTGGTGGCCTTGGCACAGACCGCCGAGGCTGTGGTGGTGATGCCGGGGATCTTCACCAACTCTGCCTCACATAGTTGTCATTTTGTGACAACTTTTTATTGTCAAACATTTTTGTCATGCCAGCCTTGAAATGAGCAGGGAGGCTCCGAAGTCCATCAGCGGATGAGTGAGCAGACAGAATGCAGTCTATCCATGTGATGGAACATTATTCAGCCATAAAAAGGAATCAAGCACTTACCCAGGCTATAATACCAGTGAACCCTGGAAACACGATGTTACGTGAAGGAAGCTGTGCACATATGCCACACATTGCATGATTCCATTTATATGAAATGCCCAGAATACGTGAGTGGCAGGGGCAGAAAGAAGGTGAGTGGTTCCCAGGGGCTGGGGGTGGGCCGACGGAGAGACTGCTGATGTGCGCAGCATTTCTGTTCCGGAGGGGAAAATGTTCTGGGGCACTAGACGGGTGACAGATGGACAGCATTTTGAGTGTGCTGAATACCATCAAATGATAAACTTTAAAAGGGTGGTAATGGTACATTTTATACTACCATTTAAAACAGAGCTTGACCAGCTGGTTTAACAATATTATGTGTGGCTTTTGTTATGGGCTGAATGTCATGGTTCGTTCACTTTTTTGGTCACCTTTTTGGCAAGTATTTGTTGAACAGCTGCTGTGTGTCAGGTGCTGGGGGTTTAGTGATGCGCTAAATCAATTCTCATGGGGCCTGAACTCAGCAGAGGAGACAGAGGAACCGTTCCCAGGTAACTGTGAAAAGTGCATGGGGGCGGGGCAGACATGCGGCTGGGAGTGGCAGTTGAGAGAGGTCCAAGGAAAGCCCTATGATGCCACCGGAGGGTGGGCAAGGGGTTCAGGCCGGACTGTGATGAGCTTGTGGGTTTTGTTTCTATAGCAAAAGAAAGGAGTGGCTGACTTGGCAGAGGAGAGATGAGATCATATTTTCATTTGACCAAGATGGCCCCAGGAGACGGCAGGGAGAGGAGGTGGGTGACCGGGGAGGTTCACCTGGGACGGTGAACCAGGCCCCTCCACAATGCACTTACGGGGCTGGCGGGTGGGGGTGGGCTGTAGACGGTGCCATGCGGGGGTCTCCCTTAGGCAGCCTGGCAGGCATGTGGGGCAGGATCTGTGAGGAGGGGCCACCCTGGCAAGGATAAAGTGATGCCCATGGGAGTATCACAATGGTCTGAGATGCAAGAAGAAATGAAGGAGAGGACCATGGAAGGGGCTAAGACATTCTAAAGGCAAGAAACTGTCAGAGAAGAGAAAGGATTCCATGGTGGGGGTTGCAGGGACCGACTGCTGAGCCAGTGCCAGATGCCCATCCCATGGGCACGTGTTATAAAGCAGCACCATGCAATGGAATGGCGAGGCTCCCAAACACAACAGACTCTAGAAACTGAGGCCTAGGCGTGAACTTACTGCCTGATAGACTGAACGTCACAGAACACTGGGAAAGGACGTAATTAGTAAATTCTGGGACAGAATTATCAAATGGGAAGAGACTGATGAGGTCAACCAGAGGGGCCCTCCATACGATTGTACAGGTGAGGAGGGGAGGCTGGGCGCCTTCCCAGCAGGTGGGTTGCCCCCATCCCGCCTCCACGGCTCAGGGCTCTGAGAGGGCGTGGGTGCAGCATGAAGGGCATGGGCTTTGCCTCCTGCGCTGTAGGGTAGGAGCCAGTCCTGCTGCAAAGAGCTGCTGTGGGACTGGGGTGACGCATGTGCACAGACTTGGATGGCGCCTGGCTGCAGCGGGTGCTCCATGTAGCACGGGAATAATGGCGGCTGTTACGCTGAGCCAAGAATAGGAAGGATTCATTTAGCTCTAAGTGCACCCTTCATGCCAAGCGTATTTAACTTCAGATGAATAAGCAGCAAAAACAAACTGTGGGTTTTGTTCCTACAGCAAAAGAAAGGAGTGGCTGACCTGGCAGAGAAGAGATGAGATCATATTTGAACTTGACCAGGATGGCCCCAGGAGACAGTAGGGGGAGGAGATGTGTGACCCTGGGGGTTCATCTGGATGGTGAGCCAGCCCCTCCACTGTTTAATTTAAAAAACATTTAAAAGGAGTCAAAGGGAGAACAGAGGACTCCGCCCCTGGCTGATGATGCTTCTTTTTGTTAAGTACGAGTGAAGAGAGTGTAGAGAGTCATTCATGTATTCCTTCAGGCAGCTCATCTGGACTGAGCATCCACTATGTTAGAGGCCATGTATAAATACCCCTTTAAATGTTTATTCAGCAATGAAGATATTCCTACCTCTGACTTCTCCATCCAGGTCTCGGAATGACCATCTCTCACACGCACTCCCAGGAATCATCTCAAACCAGCCTCCTTTCCTCTAACCCCAATCCCATCCCATCCAACCCATCAGAAACCATATCCCACCAGTCCTCTCTCTCTGATCGAACTGCAGCTTCTTTCTTCTTCCCCACTGGGCTCCATTTGCTGGCTCTCCAGCTGGAACCTTCTCCTCCACACCACCCCACACCCACCTGCCCGGACTTTGAAACAGATCTGGCTGTGGCTCCCCTGCGTGCTTCCAAGCTGTGCGACCTTGGGCATGTTATCTCAGCTTCCTAATGTTCATCTTCCCCATCGATAAGTCGGGCATGAGGCAGTCTAGCTCACGGGACCATGGGAGGATGGAAGATCACAGCAGCACGTGTGAAGCCCCTGCGCGGTGCCCAACACAGGTGAGAGGGCAGGTGAGGTTCCCGGGACCCACCTCACACAAGTGTCGCCCATGGCTCCTCAGGAATAATTCCTGGCACTGGGGCTCCCCTGTGTTCCCTCCACATACACACTTAGTCAACTTCCATTCCCCATCCCCCAGACCTTCCCCCTGGGTCCTTGGCCAGTGCCCTTTGCCATGTATTATGTATATAATTTTTCCTTTGGTACTGCAAAGAAAAATTAGTACTGGGACAAAGGATCTCTCAGCAAAGCAGTTCTTTTTACTTCCTGCAGAAAGGGTACTCCCACTAGCAGTCTTGCCATGAGAGTACAGTGAACAAAGGAAAGCAGACATGTTCATTTCTTACACATTTGGGGTTGTCCTTACTGCTGTGTCTGATCTCCATTGGCTGGAGCCAGACCTCACAATCTAAACTAAAACCCGATTGGCTAATAACTTGAAACTTTTCTAAACATGTAAAAGCAATGGAGAGCAAAAAGATGGAAGTCCAAATAAGGAAGGGGTATAGGCTGCAAGCTGGGACATGCCTGTGAGCACGTCCAGCACAGGTATCTTGGTTAACATACAAGAACACAAAATGTACTATGTACCTGTAAGCATGTCTAACAGCTACATAGGATAGAGCTTCTAGCAAGAAGGCAAGAAGGCTTTTAAAGAAAGTGTTTAAAACAAACTATTATTTCTTACACTTATGAGTTTTTCTTAAACAAGAAAGGAAACTTTGAAGAGAAACTTTTCTGCTTCCCACACTAGTGTCCCTTTCCTTGGGCTTCATCCTGCTGAGGACACTACTGACCTGGCTGCCTGCAGTGCCCTCTGCGCCCACCCCTGTGGCTTCCTGAACTCTCCTTAGGTACTGTCCAGGGACACCTCTTCTATCCAGCGGAATGTCATGGGGACCTGGATTGTGATTTAACATTTCATGTGTATGCCTACCACCCAGGCTGGACTCAGTTCCTTCAGGACTGGGACCAGGTCTTATACAGTCCTTTGAATTCCTCCTCAAAACTCTGCAGGTTTTCCAGAAACATCTCTTGATTTCAGTTAGAGGTCTGTAGCTCGAGCACCGAAGTTAGGTTGGGTCTAGAGCTGCTGTTTGCAAGATGTGCTTACTAATCCAGGTGTGCACAGCCCCTGCAGCAGCCAGGCCCCCAGTGCTGGCTGGGGCTGCTCTGCCCCTCCCCTCTCAGGATCAGTCTTCCCACAGAGGCCAGCTGTCTTTCTGGGCTGCAGAAGTGACCACTCACTCCCTGGCTTTGAGGCTTCAGGAGATCACAGGGAAGAGCTCAAACCCCTCAGCCTGGAAAATAATGCCAGGCTTCCCTTCTCTGATGATCCCTCTAACCCCTGCGCCCCTGACCCTCCCCCCACACATCCAGCCTCCTGCGGGGCCTCCTTGAACCCCAGCCTGCCCAGCAGTTGGCATCATCCCTGCTGTTTTCTGCCTGCAGATCCCCCTCCCTCCCCACTGACAATCTCTCTCCTCCCTCCAAGAATCAGATCACAGTCACCCTTGGCAGATAAGAGATGAGATCATATTTGCACTTGACCAAGATGGCCCTGGGAGACAGTAGGGGGAGGTGGTGGGTGACCGGGGAGGCTCCCCTGGGATGGTGAACCAGGCCCCTCCACCATGCACTTACGGGGGTGGGGGTGGGGGTGGCCTGTAGATGGTGCCATGCAGGGTGAAATGATCTGCAGGCAGAATGAGCAGTGTGAAAACAAACTTGCCTGTACAAACCCAAAAAACAGACTCAGAGACCCAGAGAACAGCGAGAGTGAGACTTATTTATTTATTTTGATTCAAATGGAGTCTTGCTTTGTCACTCAGACTGGAGTCCAGGGGCGCGAACTCAGCTCACGGCAACCTCCGTCATCGTCATCCAGGTTCAAGTGATTCTTGTGCCTCAGCCTCCAGAACAGCTGGGATTACAGGCCCACGCCACGATGCCCTGCTAATTTTTTTGTATTTTTAGTAGAAACGGAGTTTTGACATGTTGGCTAGGCTGGTCTCAAACTCCTGACCTCAGGTGAGCTGCCTGCCTCAGCCTCCCAAAGTGCTGGGATTACAGGCATGAGCCACTGTGCCCCACTGAGAGTGAGATTTTTAATGGTGGTCTTGCAAAATCGGATGTCCCATGGGCAGGCACACCCGGCACGGTTTTAACAAGCAATTTATCCCCGAGTGCGCAGGTCCCTCCCCTGGTTCCTCACAGGCTGAGTACGTGGCGTCACAATCTTCCCTCCTATTGGTAGTTGCGGAGGGGCTTTAGGTGGTGTTTTTTTTTTAGGGTTGTTTTACTGCATTTTGTTGCAGCCCACAAGGCATTGCAATCCTAGGCAGCTCAGGGGCTCTTCAAGTACTTGACTTGATGACCTAAGTAGCAGACCGATAAGAACAGATAAAGTGAGCTATTTTGCAGGCTAGTAAACTTTCATCTTAGACTAAACTTCTTTGGTTCGGGTGAGGAAAACTAAGGGCGGGGGAGCCCACAAGCAGGCGTTGACGATCCAGGCAGGGGCCTCCTATATCCTGTTTCTTCTGTAGCTTGCTGACCTAAGCCGATTCAAGGTACTTTGTCTTGGGAATGGACCGCTGTGGACATTATTTCCTTCAGCAGGAAGTGTCATGTTTGGATTAAGACCCGTGACTCCAGGTCCGACTGTTTGAGTTCAAATTCTGGCTGCTGTGATTTTAGGCAAATCATTTCGCCTCTCTGTCCCTCAGTTCCCTCATCTGTAACGGGGGAATGAGACCGCCCACTTCTTACCATCTCTATGAGGACCAGAAAACTAATCAGCACATGTGCAAGCATCGGGCCTGGCACGAGGTCACTTCCATCGGCGCCTGGCGTGCAGCAGATGGTCACCCCACAACCAGGTCTGTCTCCTTCCCTCACTGTCTTGTTCAGCTTTGTATCCCAGCACGGGATGGGGAACTGGTCACATGGGGTAGCCTCAACAGACGGTTGTCAGATAATTGAATGAATGAAGGCAAGTGACAAAAACCAACAAGCAGGTTTTCAAGTGCAATTTTGTTTGGATTTCCAGAATTTAGTCACCCTGTTGGTGTGAAATATGAACTTCCTCCTGTATCTTACTCAGGGCAGCGGGGGTTAGAGTGGCAAAAGCTGCTTTCAGTCTCCTGGCCAGTGCCTCTAAGTAACAGCCTTTTGTGAAGGGCAGAAAGGAGAGTGTGCAGTTGTTGGAAATATTCAAGCAGAACCAAAGCTGAGATCACACGTGTAAATAGGCATGTGTGCCCACAGCCACCCTGGTATTGGCTGGCTCCAGCCTGCGCGCACACACACACACACACACACACACACACACACACACACACACACACAGTTGGTTGTCTCATTGCTGCTAGTCACTAGCATACTGTGGGGCCCAGGGTCAACATCCTCACGGCCACTCCTCGAGGCTTCCACACAGCAGTGGCACAGCAGCAATGGAGCCCTGGCACGAGGTTTGCAGCGCAGAATTCCTCCAGCCCCTGGAGCTGGGATGTTAGAATGCATTCCCCAATTCAATATGTTACTATCTAAAATAAATACAATCCTGGCTTCAAAATCATGGGTCACGGCACTGCTGTGTCTGGGAGTCGGAAGCCTCTTCAGCAGGGACAGTTTCAGGCTGTTCATCTTGCTAGTGTGGATAACACACATAAAAAGCAAAGTTCCACATAGGACATTTATTTTAAATCTATAAAGATGGAAAATGAGTAGAATAAAGGTGCCAGCCTGTAGTTAGCTGTTTCTAGATACTCTTTGGTCCTTGGCTTGGCTGCGCCGCAGTGGGAATCGTTCTTTCTTCTTTCTGTTTCTTTCCTTGGAGTTAGGGGCTGTCGGTCTCCCACCCCAGACACCTGCTGCATGCCTTTCTGCCCTGCACAGAGGTGGCGGTAGTGGCCCTGGAGGCTGCAGCCCCTTAGCTCTCACGACTGCTACCACCTTTGTGGTCAGTTGCTCAGGCTGCTCACTGCACAAAGACACCTGGAAGAGGTAGCAGTGGGGCCAGGGTGCCTCCTGGTGCCAGACTGCATCTGCCTGGAGGAAGGGGTGTCTTTCTAATGCAGGCAGAGGTGGCCCAGAACAGGGACTGCACCTGCGCTGAACATCAATGGCCATCTGAAGCCTCAACAGATGGTTATTAGATAATGGAATGAATGGGTCAATGAATGAATGAGTGAATGAATGAATGCAAGTGACAAAAGCCAACAAGCAGGTTTTCAAGTGCAATTGTGTTTGGCGTCCCAGAATTGAAAGTCACCCTGTTGGTGCAAAATAGGAACTTCCTTCTGCATCTTACTCAGGGCAGGGGGTTAGAGTGGCAAAAGCTGCTTTCGGTCTCCTCTGGGCCTCTGGGCCATACAATGGCCCAGGACACGCTGAGGGTCAGATGGACCCCAAGGTCTCAGCCGGCCGACCCTAACTTCCCGGGCTGTGTGGAAAGTCATTGTGCAAAGTCTTTTCTGGAAGTAGAGTCTCTTCTCCACCAAGTTATTTTTTCTTTTTAACACAGGCCTTGCCCATGAGATACCTGATAGTCTTCCAGCTTTTATTTAATCTGACACTTTGATCAACTTTGATCAGTATATAAGATGTCCATGGAGATGGGAAACCAGAGACATTCACTGAGAGTCTGGCCAGTGGCAGCCCTGGCTCCCTCATCCTCCCTGGAACACTGTGGCACTGCACTCAGGGCTTGTGAGGCTGCTGTGCTGGCTGTCAAGTCTCAGACCCCCAGTGATGCACAAGAAGTGAGGGCTGTGTGGTCCATCAGCTGACCTCGGGGGAGCTGTGTTCAGGAAAGAAGGGCTTGGGAAAGCCATGCTCTATTCCTCACTGGGTAAAAGGAGCAGAGATAACCCAGGCAGGGTCGCAGGTGGAGGCCATGGAGACAAACAAGGCGGAGGAAGTGAGCTGGAGCCACCTCCAGCTGGAAACGCAGTGAGGGGGGCCCCGGCCAAAGGTGCCTCCGTTCACATAAAGTCTCCCCAGGCCCTGCGAGGAGGACCAGGAGCCAGTGCTCCCCTCTCCCCGCTGGGAGGAAGTGCCCGCCTGCCACCCGGGCAGGGGAGGGGCTTGCTGCATTTTCCCGGGAGCAAATGCCCCACAGAACGGGGTCCCATAGGCTCCAGTCAGTGAATTCCACCAGGAATGTGGCGAGACCTCAGGGGCATCGTGGAGGACATCCGGCATCCGAGAGACGGACACACAGGGGCAACGGCATTTCCAGGGACTCTGAGCAGTCTCTGTGTAGTTGATGAGGAGAAAAAAACCAATCCTTATTTCAGCACTGCGTGGGAAGACTTTCCCTGAGTTGATATGAATGATATACCTTCTGCTTTTAATAAGGTCCAATGTAAAGATGATTTGTGTGAAGAATATTTTGGCCTTAAAAGACTTTCTTATTTTACCAAGACTCCTTGAGTTTAAAGTGTGGAATAAACTCCTCCTTTAATATCAGTGGGAGTTGGTCTCCCTGGTTTAACCTAAGAGGTCACTGTGGTTGGCGGCCATCTGGCAGTCTCCCCAGATGCCTCTTGATTCACGGCTGTTCCGCTTCAAGGACCTGCTCCTGATTGGTTTTGATCAGTTCTTGGATTTTTATTTTTATTCATTTTTTTGAGACAGGGTCTTTCTCTGTTGCCCAGGCTGGAGTGCTGTGGCACCATCTAGGATCACTGCAACCTCTGCCTCCCGGGTTCAAGTGACTCTCCTGCCTCAGCCTCCTGAGTAGTTGGGATCACAGGCGTGCGCCACCATGCCCAGCTAATTTTCGTATTTTTAGTAGAGATGGGGTTTCACAAAGTTGGACAGGCTGCTCTCGAACTCCTGGTCTCAGTGATTCCCCCACCAAAGTGTTGGGATTACAGGTGTGAGCCACCGTGCCCAGCCAGTTCTTGGATTTTGAGTTGTTCTGGTTTATATTTGGTTTACTTTGATAAGGCTCCTTGTAGAAAGACATGACATATAACCCAAAGCATCTGGATTATTGCAGAAAATAAAATTAGGTAAGAGCCAGATGTTTGCTGATAAAGGGAGTACCAGGAACTCTCCGGCTCTATAGATCGTGCTAGCACTCCAGGGGTCACCAGCCGAGAGCTGGGGCTGCACGCTGCTGTTCCTCCGGGTGCCTCTAGTCACTCCTGGCCTGCTGCATTCCTACTCTTTCTCGTCCCACTTCAAGAGCGTTCCCGAGCCCAGCCTGCCCCCACACCTCTGCCAAGACATTGTTTCTCACACACCTGGGAAGGTGTTTCACATGCCCAAACATGCTGAGGGTCAGACGGACCCCATGGCCTCAGCTGGCCACCTAACTTCCCAGGCTGTGTGGAAAGTCATTGTGCAGAGTCTTCTGGAAGTAGAGCCTCTTCTTCGATAAGTTAGTTTTCCTTTTTAACTTAGACTTTGCCCATGAGATACTTGATAGTCTTCCAGCTTTTATCTGCCACTTTGATCAGCATCAGCAGAACTTCAAAGTCTTTGTCAAGAAATAGACGTTGGCGTTGAACGAGGCATGGGAAAGATGAAGAGAGCTGGCTGGGAAGGACGTGGTCCCCAGTCCCGTTCTTGAGGGCTGTTCTTTAGGGGGCCAGGAGCTGCGGAGCTGAACGCCTCCTTCACGCGGCTTTATCTGCCCGAAAGTGTGTCAGGACCCCGCTTGCTAAGCAACGATCATTTCCTGGGTTATCGATCTGGAAGCTGCAGCCGCAGAGAACAGGAGGCTGTTTTTGCTCACACGTTCATTCCTTCGTTCACTCGCCATTCCTTGGAGCGCAGCCGGCAGCCACGGGGCGCAGGTGCAGTCCCTGTTCTGGGCCACACCTGAAAAGAGCTGCAATCCTTGCCTCTTCTTGGAGGCGTTAGGCCCCACCTTGTGTCCTCCTGACCCACCTTTCTGCCTTAGCCCTGCCCTGGCACCCAGTGGTGCCCAGGTGGGGCCTGGCAGCCCTGTGCCTCCACAGCCCCAGGTACGTCCTGCTTCCTGCCTCGAGTTTCCCTACTGCCCCTGCGTGGGACTGGCATCACCATTCTAGGGCACAGGTAGATCTTGAAATGATGAAACATTAATTCCCCTGGGCCAGGCTTGACCAGTGAGTGACAGGAGATGAAGGACAAAGGACAAACACTTGTCACTTGTATCTCCCTTCTCAGAGGCATCTCCGTGGGTCCCCAGGGTCCCCAGCAGGAGGCAGCAGTGAGTCCCCCTCCCTTCTCAGAGGCTTCTCTGTGGGTCCCCAGCAAGGGAGAGTGAATCCCCCTCCCTTCTTAGAGGCTCCTCCGTGGGTCCCCAGGGTCCCCAGCAGGAGGCAGCAATGAGTCCCCCTCCCTTCTCAGAGGCTTCTCTGTGGGTCCCCACAGGGGAGAGTGAATCCCCCTCCCTTCTCGGAGGCTCCTCTGTGGGTCCCCAGGGTCCCCAGCAGGCAGCAGTGAGTCCCTGCTGCCCACAGCCTAATAACCCAGTGCCGGTTCCCTTCGTCCCTGTTTTCCTTCTCCCAGCCCAGACCTGTTCCTGGAATCACTTCCCAGAACTCGCCCCTAGGCTGCAAGCTCTTGCTATTTGAGGAAAGTGGCTACGGTGGCCACAGGGAGCTCACAGTCCAGGGAGATGGAGCCAGGCACCCAGGAACCATCTCAGCTCACGTGGTGAGGGCCAGGAAGAATTTCCCAGAGCTGTGTCATGGATGAAAGACAGCCTGGTCCCCTGGGGCAGGTCAGGGGAAGGTTGGACTGGATCTCGAAGAGGAAGTGGGGGAGCGGGGGCATAAACATTCTAGATTGCAAGGGCAGTGAGTTCAAAGGCCAGGAAACTCCAGAGGCTGGGCTCCGTGGAGGCTGGGCCCAGTCCTTCTGGAGGATCTGACCGGATATCCAGTGTGTCTGATTGGACCTGGGTGAGATAAGTTTGGAACTGAAGGCATTTCCTGGTCAAACGCAAAGTGGCCTTGGAGAGAATTGTTTTGCTCAGAGGGGATGGGGAACCCCCGCCCTGGGATCAAGTAAGAAGGAGCCACCATCAAATTTGTGTGTTCCCTACAGCCTCGCTATCTGGTGTGTGGGCCAGGACAGCAACTTCCACACTCCCTGGGAGTGTGCTGGAAACACAGAGTGTCAGGCCTCGCGCTGGACTTGTAGAACCAAACCCTGCATTTTCATAACAGCCCAGGGTGTTCGAATGCACATTAAAATTTGGGAAGTCCTGTCCTAGGGCACTCTGCAGAGGATGCTTTTGACTGGGCTTAGGGCAGGGCAGCAGAGTTCCGTAAGGGAAAGGGACTTTGGTGAGAGAGGAGAGGAAAGACTCACAGCACCTGCTGGGAACTGGGGAGGGAGAGGCAAAGGGAGCAGCCAGGAGACGCTGCCAGGTCTCATCCATGGGTTGGCGTGATGTGCTTCATGGAAATGCAGGCTGCGGAGGGGAGGGGAGGGGGTCATGGGATCTGCAGGGTCTGCCATGTCTAAGGTGTCCATGGAGATGGGAAACCAGACATGTTCACCTGGAGCTGATTTTAGTGAATCCTCACTGCCCTTGAGTCCTCACTATTTTCCAAATCTTTACAAACCATCTGCTTAATGATTAGGTCTAAGATGTTCTTAGGGATCACTGTCAACATGACCAGCCTGAAATTTCTGGAATCATCTTGTAGACAATTGGGATATTTATGGTTTCCCCTTTCATTTGCAACTTATAGTAAGGTCCCTGCATGAGGCCCCAGGAAGTAGCACCCCTCCCCCTCACCTGGGTGCTGGAGACGTTGGATACTGGAGAAGTTGAATAAGCTGAGTGAAGTAATGAGTATTCAGGGAGCAAACTGTCACTGTTTGTCCTGTGAATGTAAGTTGAGGACGTGGCCTGAGATCTCCTGGTCAAACTGGGTTGTGAATTGGGTAGATCCAGGCACCCAAGCATTGGCAGTGCTGACAGAGCCGCCTGGCTTTCTGCAGGCATCAGATTCCTAACCATGCCCATCAAATATTCTTCCAGAATTTGCCAATTGAAGAGCCACACCAGCTCCCCAGAAGCAGGGTAGCCCAGGGTCACTGGAGGCCGGAGATGGGTGAATAGAGCCCCTATCCCGAAGAGACGTGGGGTTGGGGGATGCTTTCCCCCACCTGACCTTGAGGTGAAGGTCGGGTGTGTGGTGGGAAAACACCACACCTGGGAGCTCTGGCAGCATTTCCTGCAGGTCCACCTGGGCCCGAAGGCCTGACCCGAGCAGTGTCTGAAGGCGTCCCGGTTCTCTAGCCTCTGCTGCTCCGGTCCCTGCAGACTGATTTTACCTTGCGTGCCTCTGTCTTTAGTGAGGAGATCAGGAGCAAAGTCAGAATAGAGGATGAAAGTCCTGAGCGCTGAGGATGGCTGCCCCCAACCTCCTGCCCATGAGAAAATGCATGTGCTACGTCCTGGGCACTGGACTGTCCTGGCCGTCTCCAGCTGGTCCTAGGAAACTGGATGAGTCTCCATCATCCCCGGAGCCCTGTGGGGCCCTCCTGAGGCAATGGGGGCCCAGCTGCCCTTGGGACAACTCCAGCTGCCGCTCTCCAGGGTCCTGTCCTCTGCTTCTCTCAGGCCAGTGTGTGTCGCACCTGCCAAACCCTGCTGCTCTCCCCCATCTCCCGGCTAGAAACATGTGCTTGGCCTCTGCCTGTTGATTTTTTAAAATTCTTTTTCTTTTAAAACAGCTTCTGAAATCCCTGAAGCCAACTTTTTCATCTGAAGAAAGACTGAATGCCATGGAGCTCCTCACCCTCTGATGTAGCCATTTGGAACTTGATCTGTGCTTTCAAATTTGCCTAAGAATAACCAAGGTGTTCGTTAAAAATGCAGTTCCCAGGCCCTCCTGGGGGAGGCAATGAATGGTCTAACAGGGCTGCTCAGTGAGGGCCTGCTTCCGGCAGCCCGGGCCTGGCCTGAGGGCAGGTTAGGAATGCGGACTCCTGGGCCCCGACCAGGCCTGGAAAAGCAGAACCGCCCTGTAGCAAGCTCCCCGGGGTTCCAGCCACTTGGAAGTTTAAGAACAGTCTTTGACTGATTACCAGTTCTCAATCTTGGCTATATATTAAATATATTGGAAACATTCAAAGAGTTACTAAAATTTTCTCATGCCTGGGCTCACCCTGAGAAATTCTGAAATGAGGCTGGGCGTACAAATACCCTATATTTACTTTTAAGGTATTTTATTTAAGTACAACACACGTAAAGCAATGGGCATGTATCATGTGTTCGGCTTAGTGACTTTTCCCCAGTGGGTCAAACCTGTGTAGCCAGATTAGGAACCAGAAGGTGACCTGCACCCAGGACCCCTATACTGCCTCCAGTCAAGGCCCCTGGCTCCCACCAAAGATAACCAGGTATCGACTCCTTATGGCATATGTGCTTCTGCCTGTTTTTGTTCTTTTTTTATTTTTTGAGACGGAGTCTCGCTCAGTAGCCCAGGCTGGATGGAGTGTAGAGGTGTGATCTCAGCTCACTGCAACCTCTGCCTCCTGGGTTCAAGCGATTCTCCTGCCTCAGCCTCCCAGTTGCTGGGATTACAGCTGCCCACCACCATGCCTGGATAATCTGTTTGAATTTTTAGTAAAGATGGGACTTCATGTTGGCCAGGCTGGTCTCAAACCACTGACCTCAAATGATTCACCCACTTAGGCCTCCCAAAGTGCTGGGATTACAGGCATGAAGCCACCACACCTGGACCTGCTTTTGTTCTTTACAAAAACTATCAAGCAGCAAACACTCTTGTGTGTCTGTCTTTTGCTCTCTGGGTGTGGGATGCAGCATGCGGCTACAGCTTACCCACCCTCCCAGCCCAGCAGAAGTCACCGTGTGAACACACCTCTCTATCCCTCCATCCTGCTGTTTGTTGATGGACACTGGATGGCTGCCCTGTGGGGCCATAATGAATATGGCAACTTGTGTCTCATCAGCTCCCCTGGCGACTTTATGTGGAGCCAGCTTTGACAGCCACAAACCTGTGTCCAGCCACATGATGCCTCCACACCTGCTGGACACCGCCTGTACCTATGTGGTGACCTGGGGCCCTTTCGCATCAGCTCCACCTTTGGAAACCACCAAGTCCTTGTGGCAGCTTGTCCTTTATCTTTGTGTCCTGCCACCCAAAAATTACAAATGGCCACATCCGGAAGCCCCTGCATTCTTCCAGGACGGTGGGAGCTGTGGGTATTTAAAGTTCTGCCTTGCTTTCTTTCAATCGCACTCAAGAGCTCTGAAGAACAACACTGCCTTATGCGCTGGCCTGAGTAGCCAGGTATCCGGCCAGGGAACAGGCTGCGATGGGACACCCTGCCCAGGCTCCCTGCTCCCAGGAGGTGGACGCCTCCAAATAGAGATGGGTGAGGGGAGTGAGGTACCTGCCTGGGTGTAAAATGGAAGGGGATGCCAGAAGCTCAGTAATCAAGATAAATATTTTAATGCAATATTTTAAAAAGCCAAAATTAATGTAAAACATCCATTATAAACAAAAAACCCATCATTCTAACTAAAGACCAGCACTGAGCTGAGCCACACTGGATCACAGCTAAAAGGAAAAATGTGCACCCCTATATGTATGTTTTACATTTTGAATGGTTTTGGCTTTTTCTAGAACATTAAAGAAGTTGAAAAATCTTGAAAAATGGAAAAGTAGGTAACTCATAACATTGTTTCCAGTTTAACTATTTTACTAACACTGTAAACAAATTTATTATAATTTTGCTTTTCTGGCTTTAATGGAAATAAACTCATCAATGGCATTTTCAAAATCTACTTCTTTGCTTATCTCTCTCTCTCTCTCTCTCTTTCCCTCCCTCCCTCCCTTCCTTCCTTTTTTTTTGAGCTGACGTCTCATTCTGTCACTCAGGCTGGAGTGCAATGGCATGATCTCGGCTCACTGCAACCTCTGCCTCCTGGGTTGAAACGATTCTCCTGCCTCAGCCTCCCAGGTAGCTGGGATTAAAGACATGTGCCACCACACCAGACTAATTTTTGTATTTTTAGTAAAGACAGGGTTTTGCCATGTTGGCCAGGCTGGTCTCGAACTCCTGACCTCAGGTGATCTCCCTGCCTCGGCCTCCCAAAGTGCTGGGATTACAGCTGTGAGATAAACCCATCCTGCTTTATCTCATTTTCAATTCAGATAGCTGCTATATTGGATAATTTCTCTTGACCAAGTGATGATCTCAAATCATTTTAAGTTTATATTAGATATTTTCAATATTAATAATATTAAATATGAAGTATTTAAATAACATTAAAAATTAAAGTGTCAAGAGATATTATGTGGCAATCTCACATTAACATTATAATTATTATTATCAAGTATTAATATTAAACACTACTAAATATTTACAGTTTTACTAACATTAGAATTATTGAATACTGGGAGGCTGAGGCAAGATGGTCACTTGAGCCCAAGAATTTCAAGGCTGCAGTACAGTCAGACTGCACCAGTGACTAGCCACTGTACTCTAGCTCAGGTGACATGGTGGGACTCTCTCTCAAAAAATAAAAATAATTTAAAAATTGTCACTTCATGACTGGGGTCCAATGTCTTGAGAATGATTGGTTTATATCTTTTATATGCTGTTTTAATTGTTTTAGGCAGGAAGGCATATGCAGTCTTTGTCAAAGCAAAGACTTTCTATCTTGGTCAAAGCAGAAATCCCCCATAAGTACGATCTTTTCCTTCACATTTTTGGTCCTGTCTGTGTTCATTCTGTGTAATTTTTTTCCTGATGTGTCTGCTTCTTCATTAGTTCTTTGCAGTCATATGCAATCTATTCTTTAACTCATTCATTGAGATATTTTACTTAAAACCTCTTCTTTTTCTTTTTTAGGAGGTCCATTTGTTCCTTTCTCAGATCTGCCTGTTCAGTACTGATAATGTCCAATTATTTGTCATCTTATTGTTTTAATTTTCATTTCTTTAAACGTTTCATAAGTATCTGCTGTTACCTGGCACATGACAGTAGTGATGTCAGCAGTCTCTTGTGGTCTAGTTCTGTTGCTGGTTGTTTCTGCTGACACTTACTCAAGGGGCTTGCTTGCTTGTTCATGTGTTGAGTGTGAGCCCTTGGCTTCATTTGCTGGAATCATGAAAGTCTAAATTGGCGGTGCTTCCACAAATACAATTATTGTTGGATTTACTGCAAGCCACAGGTGTCATGGACTTGAAACCATGAGTTGGGACTTGGTAGAGAGTTGCGCTCCTGGATGTGACTGATTGCAGTAAAAGGACACAAGGCAAAATCAGCAAAGAAAAAATGTGCATGGAATCTGAAAGCTTCCAAGAGCCCTCTCACAGTGAAGTCACATAGGATGCATTTAATTCCTTCAGAAACTACTTGTGGCAACATGAAATGTTGCCCCCCGGGAAGCTCATTAGAGACTTGGTGCCAGGGTCATTACTGGGAGCTCGTCATGTAGGTGTCTTCTGCCCAGGATTCATCAACATTCCAGACTTGGAAGGAAAGCAGCTGTTCAACATGAACTGTATGGGTTGACCACATTTAGGCTTATCAGGGACGGTAAGAACCTCCTGAAATCCAAGTTCCTAGATGCCAGGCAAGACCTAACCTTGCCTCCTTTCCCAGGAGAACTGTGGTTACTCTTCTCTGTACACTTTGTCAGCCCCTACCCACCCGGCAGGGTCCCGATTTGGTCTGAGAGTCACAGGCTCAGCTCCCCTACTTTGTCACTTAGTGTGCTCAGACAGTGACACTAGGAGTGTCCACCATCAGGCTACTGAGCTCTGCTTAGCTCACAAGTTTTGTTGGCTTCTTGGAGGAGAGTTGAGGAAGGCCTTGGAAAACTCCCTACTCTCATAAGTCTGGCATTCATCAAGAATCTCTTATCAAGAATCTAAAGTGCTTCTCAGAGCCCCTAATTCATCCTGTGTCAGCTACAAAGGTCCCTTATTTTGTAGAGGATTAAAAAACATTTCAATAAGAATTCATACTTGCAGTTATCCAGGCTAAAAAATAAACGTGAATGTTGGGAGGCTGTCATCCACTGGACAACTTTTCCAACAGAAACTTTATAAACCCAAGTTTCCATTTATCTGTATTGGAATCTGTTTCTCTCTGCTGGCTGCATGCCTGGTTCATTTCTTCCTTTAATCAGGGCCAACTTATTCATTAGGCACAGTAGGCATAGTGCTTAGAGCCCCTGGTATATTCAGGGAACCACAAAAATTTTTAAATGGATTACAACAATGTTTTCATTTATTTAAAATCAGCAGGAAAAAAGTGAGTTGTTAGGGTTGAAGAAAAGTTTATTTGTAATACAGCCTGGATTATATTTGCCCTTTTATCAATGTAGTTACAAATTAGAATAATTTTGCATATATTTCGTGGAAGAAATGTGTCCCCACAGTGTCCAGGACCCACAAAAATTATGATGTGACCCTGCCTTCAAGGCATTAAAAAAAGAAAAAAAACTAAAACCACTTACTGGGGACATAATATGCTTCTAGTTCTGTGTCCTAGCCCTGGCATTGGAAATATGGTTATTCCAAATAACAGAAATATCAGAATTTCCAAATAATATAAATTTTAATATTTTTCCTGAGCTCTGGTAACTCTTCAGCTGTAACTCTTTGGACCATCAAGCAAGTTTCCAGAGAAGGAGCTTTCACTCCTCAATTTTGGTAGCCTTTCCTTAGTGGCAGGCTAGCGCTTTTTCCAAACTATTCACTCTGACAAATCAGGAAAAGCTCCCACTCAATGTTTCTAAAATAACATGGCTGCATAGGGGCTGGACATGAAGCCTAACACTTCTTAGAGACCCAACAGCAGTGATATAAACCATTTTACTGAAAGAGCTGGTAGGTTATTTTGCACTTAATGCTTTTACCTAACAAAAAATCAGACAGACATGTTACTTTTATAACACCAAACTTACACACTATTCAATAATCTCTCTTTGGTCTTTGGTTTTGTGAACAGAAACTGGCTCTTAATAAGTTCCATGAACTCCACTTGGAGACTAAACTTTCATGCCCATGAAAAGCTACTTTTAAATAATAATGGAGACCCTCAGAACAAAATCTCTGCTTCCTTACACACCGATTTGTTTCAAGTAGTAGAAGTTAAGATTGCATCCTGACTTCTGGATGTCTTTATCACATGACAGAAAGGATCTAGTGTTTCTGCCATTTTAACTACACATCATCTGTCACCAAAAACACTGAGAACCCAAAGCAATAGCTCTTCCTTCAGTCAGCAAGCTGGACATCACCCCAGCCTGGTTTTGTAGAGTCCATCCTTGCCACCCAGGTCATCTGAAGACCTGGCCAAAGGCAAGGGCTGTCTGATGGCAGATTCTGACCCATTATCAGCTTATAAAATCCATGTACTGGATTGCGACCAAGGTTTTTCACTGTGAATGAATAAAATAGGCAGATTTACTGTGAAGCTAAAGTTTCAGGTGCCTTAGTTGTCAGGAAATTTCCAAGTCATAAATATCTCATTATTTTATATTTTATGGCTTTATAAAATGTGACCATGCATATACCAAACAGGAGGGAGATATCTGTCTCTTTCTATCCTGACCTCTCCTCTACCATAATTACTTTCTTGATGGTTCCTGTTGAAGTGACCATAGGCTTTTTCAGACCTGACTAAAGGTGAGTTGAGGAAGAGATAAAGTTAGTCTGAACTTAGTGAGATGAATTTAGTGTAATTTTTTTTTGTTAACTTTGAGAAAATCTCTACTGAATTCTTTCATAAATGAGCTGCTTAGAATTTGGGAGAATTTTCCACTGGCAAACTTTTGGCATAGCATCCCCAGACATACAGGACTAGGTGCTTTAGGGCACATTAACTAATTTATCTATAACAAAATAACCTCAGTTCCACTTCTGGGCAAGAGGAAATCATAGAGACTCGATTCGCCACCCTGCATGAAATGACTAAGTTCTAGACAAAGTATATGAAAGTGCCATTTTCCAAACACTGAACAGAATGCAACAGAGAACAGTGATCACTGGGAGACAAGAAAGAGAGGAGATAAAACAGCAGTGTTCCTGCATGAGGAGATGGGGCTGGGAGTCCAGGGAGGGAAAGGTTGCTAGGGTTCTAAGCATAGTGTACTGGAGAAGAGAACATTTGAGAGAGAGAGAGAGAGAGAAGAGAACATTTGAGAGAGAGAGAGAGAGAGAGAGAGAGAGAGAGAGAGGAAGGAGAGAGAGAGAGAGAGAAGAGAGAGAGAGAGCGTGAGCGCAAATGAACAAGAAAAAACACTGGAGGTCTAGAGAGGTCCCTTGACTCTTCAACATGTAAGGACACTTCTTGAAGCTGGTTAAAAAACAAAAACAATCAAACAAACAAAAAAGTCAAAACACATGAGCATTAGAGGAAACAATTCCTGGAGTTCATATAGTGCTTGAAGTCATTCAAGGGCATTGAGTACAGGGGGTGTACTTATCTTAGTAATGGAACAAAATTAGCCCTCATTTAAATGCTGCTCTGATCCCATTTAATACCATTTAAAAGCAAAACCTAGATAAAATGATTTCCAAGAAGTTAATTACATCACCCCAATAAAGCTCCAGAATATTTATAGCAATACAAAAATAACCAGCAACCATAGGGTAAAGTCCACAATGTCTGCAATTCAACAAAACATTACCAGAAATGCCAAGAGGAAACACAAAGGTATCCAGAATGAGGAGACAAATACATCAATGTAAAACAAACCCAGAAATGGAGTAGATGATAGAATCAGTAGACAAGGACATTATAAAAGTGTTATAACCATATCCCACATGTTAAAGAAGCCAGAGGAAAGATGGAATGTGTTAAGTAGAGACATGGAATACATACATAAGATTCAAATCAAACTTCTAGAGAGGAAAACTACATGTCTGAAATGAAAAATACACCAGATGGGGTCAGTGGTAGATTAGACATTGCAGAAGGTTAGTGAACTAGAAGACACAATAGAAACTATCCAAAATGAAACACAGAGAGAAAAAAGAGAAAAATGCAACAGAATAGTGATCTGAGACAATTTCAAATGGCCTAATACAACATCATGCATCAGAATTAAATTGCATAAAACTGGTAATAAAGATAACTTTAAAAAGCCAGAGTGAACAAGACATACTGTATACAGAGGAACCAGGGTAAGGACAGTAGATATCTCATTGGAAATAAAGCTAGAACCAGTGAGAAATATCTTTTTTTTGAGACAGAGTCTCACTCCGTCACCAGGCACCAGGCTGGAGTGCAGTGGCGCGACCTCGGCTCATTTCAACTTCCGCCTCCTAGGTTCAAGCAGGTCTCCTGCCTCAGCCTCCCAAGTAGCTGGGACTACAGGCACGTGCCACCACGCCCAGCTAATTTTTTTGGATTTTTAGTAGAGACATGGTTTCACTATGTGGGCCCAGGATGGTCTCGATCTCTTGACCTTGTGATCCGCCCGCCTGGGCCCCGCAAAGTGCTGGGATTAGAGAAACATCTTTTAAAGCACCAAAAGAAAAAAAAAAAGCTATCTAGAATTCTGTGCCCATCAAAAATATCTTTCAAAGTTGGCAAAATAAATATTTTTTATATATACATGAGCTGAAAGAATTCAGAATCAGTAGACCTACACTGTAAGAAATGTTTATGTCTTTTAAGGAGAAGTAAAATGATATCATATGTAAACTTGAATCTGCAGGCAAAATAATGAGCGCCAGAAATGCAAACTTACATAGGTAAATATAAAGACTTTTTTAAAAAAAATAAATATCTTTAAAAGACAATTGACTATTTAAAGCAAAAATAATAACAATGTATTTTAGAGCTTATTACATATACAGAAATAAAATGGCTGGTTTCAGGGCTCTGGCAGGGAAAGAATAAGATGAGTCTGGAACATCTTGTGCCAAAAACTAAGAAAAAAACTCAGTCTTTAAGCCTTTCTCTTACTTTGCTGAGAGGACATGTCAAACTTTGCCAAGAGGACATGTCAAAGCTTGCAGAAGCCTGGTTTGAAACTCCTACTACTAAATTTAGGATAATTTGAACATAAAAATAAATGAAAAATTAAACACATGTCAACTGATTATAAACCCTTGAATAGAGTAGGAATCCATGAATCCACAACATGTACACATGTAAATGAGTAAGTTAATGGGAATCACAGAACGTTTTTTTCTTGCAGTAGAAAACCCAAAAATAAATGAAGAGGGAACAATGGCATGAGAAAACCTCCATTTGGCAACAACTGTAGAAATAAATTATTCAGGCAAGGAACATCAAGAGATGCTAAAGTTCGTGGGTAGAACTGAGATGAGGAGTAGAATTTTACATAGTCTCAAAATATCTCCCCAAAAATACTTATTAACTATGAAGCGGGGCAAGCATAGTAGAGAAATTGGCAGAAGTCCACCTTAGTCATATGATTAAAATGAATACCATCAGCAACAGGGCATACAAGCATTAGATGCCATCCATAGGTTAAAATGAAGAGAATATAGTTTCTGTATATTTTGACCCCAAAATGCATAGTGTTGGTCCAGTCATGAGGAAGCATGGGACAAACTCCAACTAAGAAACACTCTACAAGATGACTGGTTCACAATCTTCCAAATGATCAAGGACATAAAGGCCAGAGAGAGACTAAGAAATATTCCAGATTGCACCTGTAATCCTAGCACTTTGGGAGGCCGAGGTGGGTGGATCACCTGAGGTCAGTTGTTCGAGACCAGCCTGGCCAACATAGTGAAACCCCATCTTTAAAAAAAAAAAGAAACATTCGAGATTGCAGGAGACTGGGTTACCTGAGAATGGGGAACGGGAGTAAAGAGTTAAGTAAAACAAATCTGTTAATGGTTTACAAATACTACCACGCATCTGTACAGTGCTTCACACAATACACTCAGCACTAGTTACTATTCCTTTTCTTAGGTTCACTGATGAGTTTATTGGGCAACTGCCTATACCTGGGTGTCCTAAGCGGGACCTTGGCAGTGCCAGTGATGCACATGGATTGGATTGTCACACATCCAAAACAATCACGGCTTGTCACACATCCAAAACAATCAATGTGAGCGCCTGGCATTCATCAAGTTCCAGGAACTTGTCAATCGAACACCAGCCATTCAAACATTTCCATTCTTCCTTGACCTTACTGAGAATCATATGAAAATTAAAATACACTATGGGTCTCTTACTGTGTAGGTGAATCAAAATCTGGAGACTACCTGCAGAGATTGTCACTAACTTTCCTACTAATATTAGCTAAAAATAAATTGGTTGACTGTTGCCTCAGACAAAATTTCTTCACTGTGTTTATCAAATACTTAACAGGCACCTTCCCTCTACCAGGTCCTGCAAACCCATGAACAGCCCCTGACCTTGGGTCCCTCCTAGTCTAGCAGGATAAACCATACACGGATGAAACAGTCAGTAGCAAGTCCAATGATAGGTCAGTATCAGGGTATTATGGGGACAAGTAAGAGGGGTAAATGCTGTGGGCTGGGGTAAGGAGCAGCTGGAAAGGGGCCAGGAAGTATTTTCTGGAGGAAATGATGCCCACCACAAGTGGGATTGAAGACACTGCACAAAAGGCAGGCTTACATGATCATGAGGTGGATGAACTGACCAAGGGCTCTCCTACTGTGGACGCTGATGGCCAACAGCATGACACCCACGTGCATGCTGCAACAGGGTTTCACCGTGCTGTACTTGTAAAGTGCCTCTATGACAATATGGCAAATGTTCTCCCACATATGCCATGTATGAGGAACACCCGCTACTCAACTTCCAAAGTTCAGAGAGCTCAAGTTCATATGAAATGAGCCAAGATTTTGCCTCTGGCTGGGGAAAATATTAAACACTGGGGACGTGATTTTGCCACCACACTATTTACTATCTTGAGGATGTGCCAAAGATTGAGAGGATGCAAAGGAGTGCAACAATCCTAAACCTCACCAAAGCCTGTTGTTGTTTAAAAAAAAGGGAGGGGGTGACACCTAAAAACAATAAAAACAAGGCAAAAAAAAAAAAAAAAAAAAAAAAAAAAGGAAAAAAAAAAAAAAAAAAAAAAAACCAGAAGGGCAAAATAAATAAATAAATAATTTTAAAAAACCCACCACCAATAATTGGTGACAAATTAAACGACAGGGTTAAAGCAGAAGAAAGACTTTAAAACATTATATAATTTGTTCCTGGTACGGTGTGTTCAAGACACTTTAAGCAGAGCCTCTCAAGAAAGGCAGTTTAGGGTATCAGCAAAGGAAAACAGAACTGTCAGAAGCCAAGAAGTGCGAGTCCAAGCAGGTGAGAATCAGCACCCATCAACCCACTGTAGATCTCTGTACCTTCTAATAATTTCTTATTTTCCAGTCAACTTGGCGCCACTGATTTGGTTATTTACACTTCAGCTGTTCACGTTACAGGGAAAGCTAATAAAATTTTTAAAAAGTAATATACCCCCGTGTTACAGAAAAGCCTCGTTAGAATTAAAAAAAAAAAGTTATGACACTGAATTCTTTAGATTATCAAATAAAACTGGTTTATCAATTGCTATCAGAAATATCAATGCAGGGTACTTCGAAAGTTCTTTTTTCTGCATTTACCCCTTCTCCATCACCTTAAAAACTACTAGCTCAAATAAAGGAAATGGCAGATGAGCAAAGATGGTTGCCTATGTGGTTTTAATCATCATGTATTTGTGGTGCCCAAGCTTTCTTTGAGACAGAGTTTCGCTCGTTACCCAGGCTGGAGTGCAATGGCGCGATCTCGGCTCACCGCAACCTCCGCCTCCTGAGTTCAAGCAATTCTACCTCAGCCTCCTGAGTAGCTGGGACTACAGGTGTGCACCATCATGCCCAGCTAATTTTTGTATTTTTAGTAGAGACGGGGTTTCACCTTGTTGACCAGGATGGTCTCGATCTCTTGACCTCGTGATCCACCCGCCTTGGCCTCCCAAAGTGCAACTAAAGCTTTAGTACAACCTTAATTCTGTAAGCAACCTGGAACAGGGGAAAATTAAACCTCTCACAACTCGTAAGTGGCTATTCATATTACCCAAACAGGAGGATTTCATCTTGACTTTCATAAATGTAAATGCTGCAAATGGTTATTATCAAAGTACAAAACATACCATTGAGACTGACTCAAAGCAAAATACAGTACAAATTTATTGACTCCAATTGTTCTTAGTAAACATTTAAGCAAAGTAGACAGACAACAGAATTGAATACAAATAAGCAATGGATTAACATTAGATAGAAATCCTATTTTACCATGAATTTTCAGTTCGAAAAATCTTATTCCTAAGTAAAATTGAAAAATGACTTACTCTGCTAAGGCATATGACAAAATATACAGAATTATAAAACCATTCGTTTTTCTTTTAACCATAAATTCAATGGAAAACTTGAAATAGCCTTGCACTAATGTTGAAAATTAGTATTAACTGAGTATAACTGTGTGAAAAAGCTGGACGGCACTAACAAATGATGAAAGAGCACTGAATTGTGTTACTTTAAAGATTTACAGTAAAATATTTTGGTTCCCAAAAGACTGTCTCTAAAAGGAACTTTTAAAAACACCTGACATTATTAACCCGCTTTTTCTCCTCCAGAATCTAAACACCGACTTTGTTTTCTCCCCAGTCACATGGAAACGCCATAAGCTGGAGTATCCGCTGAGATGCACTGAAAGAGCCTCTTACAAATTACAAAAACATTAAACTTCTTAAAGTGCTAAAGCCACAAACAGCCATAAAGGAAAACCTATTTTTAAAACTTAAAAGTTTAGTAGTCAGTGTTCAAAAACACTTTTAAAGAATGTGTTAGCATTATTTAAATTAATAATGCATTCCACAATTATTGCAGAAACATCACTGAGACATTATAAATTGACAAACTGACTTGTAATCCAGTTAATTATATAAAATTTATACAGAAATGTATTTGGAATTATACCTAATTACTTTTTACTAAGAAACTTCAAGTAATTTATTTCCTAAAGTTCCAAATTACAGTTGTATACACACACGCATGCACGTGTGCACAAATCCAACTGGAGGGGATAAAGGCCAACTTTGGATCTGTTCATTCTTACACCTCTCCCTCACCCTGATTGGACAGTCGGCCTTGTAGATGCAATCACACTGCACCTCAGTGAACGGACACATTTTATTCCTGTCTCACAGCAGCTACTCTCATTAGCACCGATGGAGCTACATACGGATTTAAAAGGTCACTAAGTGCTGGGGCATATTTTTATAGGCAAGGCTATAAACATTCCATTCCAAATCTGAAAACCAAGAACATCATACGTCTCCCCACAAATGCAAAGAACATCACTGTTGAATTGTTAATTTTTTGGTAAAATTATAAATGCCTATTAACTAGTTTCAAAGGTGAATATTCCACAAATCTTGAAGTATTACTATTAAAATGCACAATATTTGTTACCTCCATTGCTTACTTTGAGTGATAAAAACATGTTTTATGTTATTCCCTCCTTCTCCCACATAAAGAAAATGATTCAATATCAAGTTCTCAGATTAACAAAGAATATATTAAAACATTTTACATTCTTTCCACAACTGCATAAAAAAGCAGGTATCCTGCATACTTACATGGAATGAGCTTTCTACATTTTCAAAATTACAATCTTAAAAGATATTTACATGGATATCTTCACTAGCTAATGAGTTGCAACAATTTAAGACCAACTTGTTTTACACCAAATATTTGCCTACTGGCTGAGATAAACATTCTTAAAAAACTTTACTGAATAAAGTAATTAACATATCTTTCATTATTTTACTTCTTAACATTGAAAATAGTTACGAGTGGAAGCATATTTTTTGACCATCAAAATAAACTCTTTCAGCCTAATGCTTTTAAAGTACAGTATAAAAAGTAATAGAAAAACCAGAACTGCATTATAAATGCTTTTGGTTCAAAATTTTATTTGAAATCTTATATTACTTGCCTAGACAAAAATGTGAAGACAAAACAGCAGTCATTTTTAAAATCTAAGATATGCAGAACCTATGTTTAGATCAAAAATATTTTTTTTTTACTGATTAACAATATTATTTTAAAAAAATTTTCGAAAATGTAGCATAAAGGTTCAAGTCCTGGGATACTAAATTTACAATGCCAAGATACTTTGTATCATGGAATTATCACTGATAGATACTCTAACGGCCATGTAGGCGATGACGACTCAGGGAAACTGTCTTCTTTTGAAGAAGTGACAGCTACCAAGATGATCAGAGTAAGAAATACCACATTATATAGGGAATGAATTCAATGTACAATAATCCTTCCTAATGTTTCATGTAAAGCCATAGGCTTTAATCTTTAAAATGCATAGATTTCTTTAACAAAGATGGCAAGAATCAGTAACTGCAATTTATTTTCCCTTCTCCATCAAATTTAAGAATATGAAGTAACTACTAAAATACTGTGAGATTTTGGAGATTTTTCAAGTGAAAGAATGCAAGGCAAACTTTCATATATAATATCTATAAAATCAATCAGTATTTTATAAAAAATGTCTGGTTCAATAAAAAATGAGAGTATCTTTCCTAGCCCTGGTATGGAATGTTGGTAATGAGATTGATGGGTACAGAGTTATCTTCTGCTAGAGCACAAATTTAAAATTATTTCTTAATGATAGTTGACTTTTTAATTTGAAAGAATAGGTTGTAACACAAACTCAGAGTCTAAATTGGTATTACTTTCTTAAAAGGGTTTTGTAGTTTCATTTTTTTATACATCTAACTCCCACCTCCCCACAAGTAAAAATTTTCCGTTTTGAATCACCACGTTGAACTTTGGATAACCTACTGAAAGGCTTTCAATGACAGATTTTTACGTAGTATTCTTAGAAAAGCACAAATCCCACGAACCAAAATAAGTAGCTAAAACTAATTTTGGACCACTGACAGTGCTTTCATAACTATTTGTGAAATATTGAGCAATGATGTAGAGAATAGCCTTGCCAATGATTTTAACCACCGAACTCCCAACAAATTCTAAAAGAAATTGTCAAACAACACAGAGAGGCAGGAAAATGTCTATGTTGTATATATTGTTCTTGAGAAGCATGTTGAAACTGCAGTTTCCTGAATCCTCTGCTCTGAAGTCTCTGGAAATGGTAATTTATTATTTTAGATCAGCTGTGCTAACTCTTGAGTCTGGGATCTATTTAAATATATGTCCCCACCTTATTTGTTATACTAATGTGAAAACCGTAATTAGTACCCTATGTTAGCTTTTTGTCCCAACTACACTCAGATTTTCAATTTGTGACAGCATAAATCAGAGGAAATGAAACATTTGCAGTCCTTCAAATGCTGGTCTGAATTTAGATTGTGGTGCAGGGTACGTATGTATAACATGGTACAAGTTTTTATTACAATGTCTATCACTACTGAAGCCCTTATAAACTTGCTGTAGGGAACTTCTATAAATTATGTTTTCATTTCCCAGATCTTTCATAGAGTTTAACTATCGTTTATTGTATTAAGTGACTGAGAGCAAGTTTTTGTTTATAAAAATCTAAGTGTTACTATTGCTGATTTAAATTTCTCACAACTTTCATACAAAAGGAAGTTCTACATGACCACAAAATACCAAATATTTATTTTCATCAAGTGTCAGGATAACTTATTAAAGTTGAAATTTATTTTTTTTATTGCTAAAGTAGTCTAAGATCTAAATCAATACTGCAAACTACTCCACTTCTTCCTGATATATTTTGGACTTAAGAACATGGTTAAGATTTAACTAGAACTCAAGTGTCTAAAATAATCAAAAGAAGGAATACTTCGACAGTATTCCACTAATTACAAATCGGTAAAAAACCAAAAACCTCAATTAATGATTATACTGACACCACGGAATGAGGAACTGTGCACACAATCAAGACTAATCCAATTTCAACATTAATGAAATCAAACCATCTTGTTCTTATAAGGTCCAGAACCACAATATTTTAAAAGGTATATTTCTAAAGTTGATTAAGAACATTACTAAGTAATTATCAATTTATCTTAATTTCAAGCATATCCATTTCCAACCTTTATTATTCTTGCAAAAAATATTTTGTTTCTTATGACACATTTCACAATTCAGGTTGAAATTTCATAATAGGTAAAAAGTGTTGGTCTTTCAATTGTGTGTTTGTTCGTGACTCCAAAGACTAAAGGCAGTCTTGAATGTCCTGTGGCAAAGTTTACACATAAACTGTCTTTTAAATGTGATTGCTGAAAGGGGTGGGGCATGGTAAAAAAGGGTGTCTGATTCTTGGGGCACAAATAATTTTTCTGTGGCTGGAGTTGGGTTTTCGGATAGGCTTGTGGGGCTGTCAGGCTCCAGGGGCTGGATCTTGGGCAGTGGTGGTGGCGGTGGCAGAGGTGGTGGAGAGGGAGAGTTTGTGGGAACAGGGCACACCTCAGATTCCTTATGTGCCGATTCCTCTGAAGCCTGAGACATATGCGACTGGAAGTGACTCCAGAGTCGAAAATTAGTACGAAAAGCTTTGTTGCACACGTGACAAATAAATGGTTTCACAGAGCACAGAAGCTCCTGGTGACGCTCCAGCTGCTTGTGTACTGTGAACATCTTCCCACACTTCTCGCAGGGCCACAGGCTGGCTTCTTTGCTAGGACCTGCTTCTTTGGGGGCTGTGATGGCCTCAGGTGCCTCTTCCTCAGCCTCCTCCACAGGCTCTTCCTTGACTTGAATTTTCAGTTGCTTGGAAAGACTAAGGTCTTCAGGGAGACAAGAGGAATCTTCTGAGTCAAAGTTAACTTGCTCTGAAGAATCACTGAACACGTTGTCATCTTTTGTGGTGACAATGTGGTTTATTTTATTGGGTTCAGGCTGGGACTGGGGCCTTGAAGAACCAGTCACATCACCGTTGTGGTCCGAAACGGGCAAAGAAACGTTTTCGGTGGGTGCCATGCTGTTCTGATTATGGACTTCAACCTGGTGCCGCCAGATGCTGAAAGAGGACTTGAAGGTGCGCATGCACTCGAGGCAGGTCAGCTTCTTATACTCACACTTGCTCTCGTGTTCTTGCTTCAGCTCGGGGGAGAAAAACCTGAGGCTGCAGTAAGGGCAGACGGCCGCATTCCGGCATAGCCGCTCGTGGCTTCCTTGCTCTAGGAGAGAAGAGAGCTTAGCATTACAGAGGCGGCACTGGTAAACCTCCTTGTTTTCTACCGGACTTGCAAGAGGAGCATGCTCTTTTGGTTTAGCAACTTTATTTACTCCAAGGGGTTTTTCTCCTGGATGCATTTTTATGTGCTGCTTAAATTGAGAGAGAAAGCGGTACGCTTTTCCACAGTAAGTACAAATGTAAGCTCCTTTGGCTCGAGATCTCAAGTTCCTCTTGATGACTTGCTGCGCTTGGGAGCTACTCTGTCCCTGAAAACCAGGCTTGCCGCGCCTTAACTTAATGATCAGGGCCTTCTTAATTTCTCTCTCTCTCACTATGTCAATCAGCTTTCTTTGGAATTTTTCATCCAAAACAGCATGTGAACTAGAGGCTGGTGATGGGTTCTTCACTATGCCGTGTTGGGTTTGACAGTGTGTCCACACTTTGAAGTTGGT
Source organism: Plecturocebus donacophilus (assembly GCA_004027715.1). Taxonomy (NCBI): domain Eukaryota; kingdom Metazoa; phylum Chordata; class Mammalia; order Primates; family Pitheciidae; genus Plecturocebus; species Plecturocebus donacophilus. The sequence goes on along the minus strand of PVKP010003554.1, from coordinate 50,253 downwards.
GTGAAACCTCTTGTGACAGATGTCACAAGCGTAGGGCTTTTCTGGGTTATGGTACATGTTAACGTGACGGTGAAGACCTGCTGTTGATCTAAAGATCTTAAGGCAATGTTTGCATTTAAATTTTTTGTTTGGTCTCGTCCCCTCCAACTCACCAAATTCGTCTTTATTCAAATCAGAATCTGGAAAATCTGCATCAAGGAGAGTAGGGCTTGAGCCTTCCTCAAAATTATCTTCCGACACAGGAGACCCATGCTCATTCACCTTTAGCTTCTTAAATGGCAATCTTCGGTCCGCCTGGAACCTCCTTTTTGCTGGAAGTCTGCTCATGTCTTTTTGGTCATCTTCTGTTTTCAGAGACGGGTCTCTCGTGACCAACGGAGATGAGGCAGCTGCTGTTGCTGCCACATCTCCCACAGTGACGCGGATGATGTCCAAGGGGTCCGACAGTGGGCTGCTGGGCTCGGTCTTTATGCGCACCTCGGTCACAGGGGAGGCTCCTTCCCTGTCTGTTGACTGAGAAGCACTAAAGGACCTGAGGCGATGTGGTTGTAGCACTTGAGGCCTGTCATCTAGGGCTGTTTTTTCACTACAATCTTTTAAAGATGACTTTTGAGATAAAGCACACAACACATTCCCTGGTGCACCATTGGACACCGAAGATGATCCCTGGGAAGACTTCAAATCTATGGAGGCTGAATACACAGGAACCTGGCTATCCATCGACAATGACCGTCTGAGGAGACTCTTAACAAGCGGGCCACTCCTGTCAATGCTTTGGTTTCCAGAGCCAGATCCACTGGATGGGATCACTAAGCCTAACTTTGAATAGTACAACAAGTTTCTATCTTCACCTTGACCACTTCCTTTGTTAGTTTCTTTTAATAGATAGGGAGTCTCTGATGAGCTACAAAGAGACAAAACAGGTGGCCGTGGTCTCTTCAAAGCCAGCTCTAGAGCTTTTCCTTTTGGAAGCTGACCACTCACACCTGGCTTATCATCCATAGCTTCTCTGTCTTGCAGAGGCTTTGAAGGCAATACTGCATTTCTTTTCACCAAACTGATTCTATTAGGATCATCCAAAGATCCAGAATGCTCAAGAGACTTTGCATATCCCACAGAACTATCTTTCGGCCAACTCTTTTCAGTTAATGACAAATTATGAAGTGGTTCAATCGGTTTGGGGACATGTGGCTTATTGGTATTAGCCTTGACTGCAATGCTAGGAGAAGGCCGGGAAGTATGGCTTACATCGGGTTGATTTTGACTAACAGTTTTTCCTTGTGCTTCATTTCTACTTTGACAAACAATGACACTTCTCTTTTGAGAACTGTTTTCATCATCTTCTACAAACACTTTTTTTCTATTAGGACATGCTGGAAAGGGGGCTTGAGGTGTTTTAGAAACGATGTTAGTCAGAAAGGAGATCCCAAGACTATAGCCAAGTTCTTGCACAGCAGCAAGACTGCTCTTCTCAACAAACAGAGAGGAAGAATAAATGTAGTTTAAAACATTATCAAAAGCATCTGGCTCACAGAAGTCAAGCTGAAATACAGTTTGTGACTCATTTTCCTTATTTGTGAATAAACTCTGAAAGTATTCGCTGCTGGCAGCCAAGACATTTTTATGAGCTCGGAACTTTTGGTCTCCAACAATCAGCAGCACATCACACAGCTGTCCTTTGAGACGTTCCTCATTCAGGGCACTTAGGAGAGAAATGGCGTGTGCTGGGTTGATATAATGCAGTAATCCCTCCATGGCTTGAATTTATCTAAAAGACAAAATGTAAAATTACTACAGATAATGCAGTGAAAAGTTCCCCATGGAATCAAGGGCTCCTCAAGAGCAGGAAACATCAGCTGTCTCTGTGTAGATGCTAATATTTAGCAGACCATAGGCTGACAGAAGCTTTATGAATGAACAATCTTATTTAAATAATGGTGAAAATGTAAAATAAGTCTTGTGGTTTAAGTAGTTCCTCATTAAAATGGAAGAACTGCGGGAACTATAACATAGGTTTTTGTATACCATCAAAAAGGCTGCCAGACTTGGTGGGTGGATATGGAAGCAATATTTGAAAATAAAAGTTCATTATTTAGGGTCCTTATCCATTTAATGCTTGGCTCTATTCCTTATCAATTCAGAAAACAAGTATGAATTATCAAAACCCCTGAAGTCTATAATTCTGAAACAAAATCGGTTTTATTACTATATTTACTTAAACATAATGTGAACTGTTAACAATTGGTTGCAAAGCAGGTCTTGAGACCCTTATCTTTTAATTTTGAGACAGGGTAGTCTCTGTCACCCAGGCTGGAGTGTGGTGGCACCATGATGGCTCACTGCTGCCTCAACCTCCTGGGCTCAAGCAATCCTCCCACCTCAGCCTCCTGAGTAGCCAGAACCACAAGCACATGCCACCTTGCCTGGTGACATGGTTTGGTTGTGTCCCCACCCAAATCTCCTCTTGAATTGTAGCTCCCACAATTCCCACATGTTGTGGGAAAGACCCAGTGGGAGGTAACTGAATCACAGGGTGGGTCTTTCCCATGCTATTCTCATGATAGTCTCACGAGATCTGATGGTTTTATAAAGGAGTTCCCCTGCACAAGTTTGCTCTTCCCTGCTGCCATGTGAGATGTGACTTGCTCCTCCTTGCCTTCCACCATGATTATAAGGCCTCCCCAACAACGTGGAACTGTAAGTCCACTGAACCTCTTTTTCTTTGTAAGTTACCCAGTCTTGGGTATGTTTTTATTAGCAGCAAGAAAATGGACTAATACAGTAAATTGGTACCAGTAGAGTGGGGTGCTGTTGAAAAAATAACCAAAAATGTGGAAGCGACTTTGGAACTGGGTAACAGGTGGAGGCTGAAACAGTTTAGAGGACTCAGAAGAAGACAGGAAAGTGTGGGAAAGTTTGGAACTCCCTAGAGACTTATTGAATGGCTTTGATCAAAATGCTGATAATGATATCAACAATGAAATCCAGGCCAAGGAGGTCTCAAAATGGAGAAGAGGAACTTGTTGGGAACCGGAGCAAAGCAAAGGTCACTCTTGTTATTTTTTAGCAGAGTCTGGCAGCATTTTGTCCCTGCCTTAGAGATCTGTGGAACTTTTAACTTGAGAGATATGATTTACGGTACCTGGCAGAAGCAATTTCTAAGCAGCAAAGCATTCAAGAGGTGACTCAGATGCCGTTAGAGGCATTAAATGTTATCAGGGAAGTACAGCATAAAAGTTTGGAGAAGTTGCAGCCTGACAGTGCAACAGAAAAGAAAATCCCATTTTCTGAGGAGGAATTCAAGCTTACTGCATAAATTTGCATAAGTAAAGAGGAGCTGAATGTTAATCACCAAGACAATGGGGAAAATGTCTCCAAGGTGTGCCAAAGACCTTTGCTGCCGCCCCTGCCATCACAGGCCCAGAGGCCTAGGAGGAAAAAATGGCTTTGTGGTCCAGGCCCAGGACCCCCTTCTGTTCAGCCTAGGAACTTGGTGCCCTGTGTCCCAGGTGCTCTAGGTGTGGCAGAAAGGGGCCAAGGTACCACTTGGGCTGTGGCTTCAGATGGTGCAAGCTCCAAGCCTTGGCAGCTTTCATGTGGTGTTGGGCCTGCAGGTCTGCAGAAGTCAAGAACTGAGGTTTGAGAGCCTCCACCTAGATTTCAGAGGATGTATAAAAACATCTGGATGTCCAGGAAGAAGTTTGCTGCAGGGCTGTGTCCCCTCAATGAGGGGCAGGGCCTACATGGAGAACCTCTGCTAGGGTAGTGCAGAAGGGAAATGTGGGGTTGAAGCCCCAACACAGAGTCCCCACTGGGGCACTGTCTAGCAGAGCTTTGAGAAGAGAGCCACCATCCTACAGACCCCAGAATCCACTGACAGCAGGCACCATGTGCCTGGAACAGCCACAGACACTCAACACCAGCCCACGAAAGCTGCCAGGAGTGGGGACTTTACCTTGCAAAGCCACAGGGGTGGAGATGTCCAGGACTAAGGGAACCCACCTCTTACATCAGTGTGACCTGGAGTGAGACACAGAGTCAAGGGAGAACATTTTGGAGCTTTGAGATTTGATTGCTGCACTGGATTTTGGACTTGCATGGGGCCTGTCATGTCTTTGTCTTGGCCAATTTCTCCCATTTGGAATGGCTGTATTTACCCAATGCCTGTACCCTGCACTGTATCTGGGAAGTAACTAACTTGTTTTTGACTTTGCAGGCTCACAGGCAAAGGGACTTGCTTTGTCTCAGATGAGACTTTGGACTGTGGACTTTTGAGTTAATGCTGAAATTAGTTAAGACTCTGGGGGGACTGTTGGGAATGCATGGTTGGTTTTGAAATGTGAGGACATGAAGTTTGGAAGGGGCCGGGGTGAAATGATGTGGTTTGACTGTGTACCCAGCCAAACATCATCTTGAATTGTAGCTCCCACAGTTCCCAATGTCTGGGAGGGGCCCAGGGAAGGTAACTGAATCATGGGGGCAGGTCTTTCCCATGCTGTTCTTGTGATAGTGAATAAGTCTTAAGAGATCTGATGGTTTTATAAAGAGGAGTTCCCCTGCACAAGTTCTCTCTTCCCTGCCGCCATGTGAGATGTGACTTGCTCCTTGTCTTCTGCCATGATTATAAGGCCTCCCTAGCCATGAGGAACTGTGAGTTCACTGAACATCTTTTTCTTTGTAATTTATCCAGTCTCAGGCATGTCTTTATTAGCACTGTGAAAATAAATTATTTTCTTTTTCTTTTCTTTTTTTTAAAGAAATGGGACCTCACTATGTTGCCCAAACTGGTCTCCAACTCCTGGGCTCAAGAGATCCTCCTGGCCAGGGGCAGTGGCTCATGCCTGTAATCCGAGCACTCTGGGAGGTGGGTAGATCACAGGATCAGGGGATCAAGATCATCCTGGCCAACATGATGAAACCTTGTTTCTACTGAAAATACAAAAATTATCTGGGCGTGGTGGCACGTGCCTATAATCCCAGCTACTCAAGAGGCTGAGGCAGAAGAATCACTTGAAGCAGGGAGTCAGAGGTTGCAGGGAGCTGAGAATGCGCCACTGTACTACAGCCTGGCGATACAGCAAGACTCCGTCTCAAAAAAAAAAAAAAAAGAGATTCTCCCACTTCAGCCTCCCAAAATGTTGGGATTACAGGCATGAGCCACTGAGCTCAGCCAAGAGACCAAGCAGATCACTTGAGGTCAGGAGTTCAAGACCAGCCTGGCCAACATGGTGAAACCCCGCCTCTACTAAAAATACAAAAATTAGCCAGGTTGGTGGCACATACCTGTAATCCCAGCTACTTAGGAAGCTGAAGCCTGAGAATCGCTTGAGTCTGGGAGGCAGAGGCTGTGGTGAACCAAAATTGAGCCACTGCACTCCAGTGACAGAGCAAGACTTCATCTCGAAAAAAAGATGAGAAGTATTAAAGAATAAAGGAAACTTTAGCCTGGCTCTAAATTTAATTGAAGAGTTTAAACTGAGATTTCACTGAAATTCTCTTCAAATCTAAAAATAAGAAGAGGAAGCCTAGTGGCAGAGTGCAAGCTCTGGGGTCAGACACTTGGGTTGAGATGTCACCTCCTTGCAGGCTGGCTGATGGTCCTTGGGTGTTTCTGTTAGCCTCTCAGTGTGGCAGGTTCCTCACATGAGATGGGAATGACAATTGTGCCCTCTTCTTGCAGGGCGATTGCAAAGAGTTCATCTAAAGAAAACTCAACAAATGTTGTGCAGTTAACTTTCAGAAACTGCAGGATTAAAAGGCATCTAATTCAGTATCAAAGGAACAGGGCAGATTAACCCCGTTATACTCTTGATACAGACAAAGCCATTTCATGTAGAGACAATGCCTGACTCCCTGCATTTGACCCTTCACTTAGGATTCTGTTCCTCTAACATCTCACCCTTTTCATTTTTTTTTTTTAAGATGGGGTCTCGCTCTGTTGCCCAGGCTGGTGTGTAATGGCTCAATCTTGGCTCACCGCAACCTCTGCCTCCCAGGTTCAAGCAATTCTCCTGCCTCAGCCTCCTGAGTAGCTGGTATTACAGGCATGCACCACCATGCCCAGCTAATTTTTGTACTTTTAGTAGAGACAGGGTTTCACCATATTGGCTAGGCTGATTCTGAACTCCTAACCTCACATGATCCACCCACCTTGGCCTCCCAAAGGGCTGGGATTACAGGCGTGAGCCACCACGCCCAGCTCGTTCCTTTTATTTTACAACGCCATATTTTCTTTCAAATATTGTTAAGACATTTGTTTTTAAGTTTAAACGGATCCCAAGTAACTAAGAATATTTGTGACAGTTTTATCTTTCCCTAGAGGGCAAACTATAGATGAATCAAACTTGACCCCAGTACATTTGTAGGTTCTCTTCTTGGTTACCCCAGCTGCCAGGCTCTTCAGAAGAGCCCAGAGTCTCCTAGGCTGACAATCTGGGAGTGGCCACATGAGGTATACGATTTCTTCTGACTCCCTGCTAAGATGCAACTCAATTTAACAGATTCAGACACAGGACTTTGCTTCTACAGATGATGCCTTTAGCCTGTCCACAAACAACTGCTTTGCTCAGACTGTACCAAGTTTCTGTCCATTCCTGCCTACCATCCTTTCAAAGTAAATGGTAAATTTTAATTCCTCTATTTTTTTAAATTCATTTCTGAATGCTTGATAATTTCTCTTCCTTTTTCTTCTCTGTTAGTCATTTAAGTTTTCCTTAATCCTACTATACTTTCTTTACATCTATTTGTATAAAGAAACCCTTACCATCTTTTAAAGAGGTCAGCAAAAAAAAAATAAGTAAGTGTATAATGTTACACATGATTGACTCAGCTGGGTACTGAGCGTTTTTCAGCACTAATAATTTTTGACAAAGCTAGTTCAGATGTTGCCAGGGAAAAGCAACAGATACAGAATTAAAGGCTTGGGTAAGTCTTTGTCAAAAGGGGTTCTTACACTCAGTTTGGTGGTTTAAAACTAGCAATTAAAAAATAAACGACTAGGAAAGAGTAGAAAATGTCAGAAGACTAATTATGAGCTTGAGAAACTTTTGTTTCTATTATACATATGGACATATCCACATAAGCAAGCATGGACTGGATTGAGAAGTAAAATGTATTCTTTCCTGTGGGTCAATCAAGACATTCTGAGAGCCAGTGTTCTAGGCTAACCAACCTCTCTGAGCCTCAGTCTACCTCACTATAAAATAAGGCTAATACTAGCAGCCACCACATATTGCTATTGTGGGAAATAAATAAGATATTAATAATGGTAGCTACCATTTATATAGTACCTAACTGTACAGGAAACTACACTACTAACTGTACCAGGAACTTCTCGTCATTCATTCATCAAAATGGGATCAGAGAAGATGTGAAGGAGGCGAGCGATGAGCCACGGAGATAAATGGAGGAAGAATATCACAACAAAGGGAGAAGCTAAGGCAACAGCAGGGCTGGAACAGTGTGTGCTGGGAGCCATGCAAGAGGACATCTGAGAGGCAATAAGGAGAAAGACTGTCTAGGGCTGGCAGCCCTCCAGAAGAACTTTATTTTTCACCATGGATGAAATGGGCAGCCATTGGAAGATTCTGAGCAGAGGGACGACAAAGACCTGAATTATGTTTCCAAACAATTGCTCTGGCTCTGTTGTTGAGATCAGATAACAGAGGATAGGCTAGGGTGGAAGCTGCAGGCCAGCTTGCAGTCCACTGTCATGATCCAGATGAGAGAGTATGGTGGTTGGGACCAGGGTGGTAGCAATGGAGGTAAAGTCAGAGTCATTAGGATGTCTAGTGGACAGACTGCAGGAGAAAACAGAAGGTAAGCAGTTAAGGATTCTGCCAAAATAACTGGAAGGGCATCCTTAGGAGAGGTGGGAGTTTGACAGAAAAATCAAGAGTTCAGATTTTTTAAAGAGGTCAGTTTTGATATCCTAAATGTGAGTAGCAACCTGTTCACTGATGTACCCTTTATGAGCCTCCATCTCTGCCTTACTCTCCCTACTGCCTTTCTTGTGCTTCCTGGGATCTCTTCCCAAATAAACATTTACAACTGAATCCCCACCTTGGGGTCTGTTTTTGGGGGAATCCAAACTAAGATACAAAGAACCTGAAGCACAGGTAAAGACTAACCACTTCACACGAAAACCTCCCCTTGGTTTAGAGTGAACACTAAACCAAGGGGAGTTTTCTACAACCTTGGACATGAAGCAAATGGTACTCCATAGCCCATATGCACCCTGTGGCCAAAAAGCAACATTTGTATCACTTTTGTTTAGAAAGGTTTCCTTCTTCATACATTATTCAAAGTATCATGATCCCTATTTCTGCTCTAAGTCACTGCTTCAAATTTCTTGGATCATAGGTTTCTATCTTCTTTGGATGAAAACATCCATGAACTAGGGGGGACAATAATAAAGTCACTCAGAGTTAAGTTGTAAGAAAAATACTCACTGTCCCTGAAAATTATTGGGGACTTAAAACTTAATTTTCCTATAACCTCCATTTAGAGTCATCAATGAGACCACCTTCCTGCAAAGTGCCTCAGAATATCCAAATTCCTGATACTCAGTGCAGAATAACTATTTTCCATTCCATTCAGTAGAACAGTAACTAGGTACATAACAACAGCTAAAATTTGGGTGTTTATTCTTTCACATACACAAAAGTAAACACTTTTTATGTATTAACTCAATATTTACACGAACCCTAGGAGGTAGGTACTATTATCCCCATTTTACAGATGAGGAAACTGAGGTACAAAAGGGTAAGAAACATACTCAGCGTCATACAGATAATAAGTAGGGGACAGGATTCACATCAGCTGGCTTGGCTCCAGAGGCTAAGCTCTTGACCCCTACACGATACTCCCTCCAGTTTCCTCTTCCAATTCTCATATCATCTTCTGAACTAGACACTGTCATCAATCCTGTTTTACAAATGAGAAAACTGAGGCATTGAGAGGTCAAGTCATTTGCCTAAGGGCACCCAAACAGTTATAGATTTATGGCTAGCATCCGTCTAGTGTGTGCGAGAACCCTTCTAGACATGGAAGATATCAATTTAACAAGTATGGCTTGGCCTTATGGAGCTTAAGGTCTTGTGCAGGAAGAGGACAAGTCAATTTCAACTAATCGGCCTAGTCCAGTATGCTGAGCAGTAGATAGGATATTGGCAGAGGTAGAGATGCAGTATGGATGGATGACAGGCATCAGAACCAGGTGAGATGGAGGCCAGGAAGGGCTTTCTAAGAACACAGTTTTATAGGGAATGACAGGCAGGAAGGATGAAGGGCATTTCAAAGAACGAGTATTTATTTTCCAATCCATTCAGTAGAACAGTAACTAGGCACTTAACAACAGCTAAAATTTGGGAGCTCATTCCATCACATACACAAAAATAAATGCTTTTTATGTATCAACTCAATATTTACATCAATCCCTAGGACTTAGGTACTATTATTATCTCCATTCCACAGATGAGAAAACTGAGGCACAAGGGTTAAGTAACATGCTCAATGTCATACAGATAGTAAGTAACAGAGCAGGATTCACATCAGCTGGCTTGGCTGCAGTACATGCAACACCACAGAGACAAGACAGAGCAGGAGGAATCCAAGGGAACCACAAGTGACTTTGTCTGGTGAAAGTTAAGGGTACACACAGGGGAGGAAACACCCATGGGGCTGGAGAAAGATGGAGGCATGAGTGTTTTGGGGGCTAAAATAGGTCATCTGAGGATCTTGCACAGGAAAGCAATACTGTCAATTCTCCCCAGTACCCCAGGCTCTAGCAACTCTAGATGTCTAGAGACAGGAGAAAGAGGTAGCTGGGAGATGTAGATCCCTCATCTTCATGTTAAGGCCCTTGCTTTCACATTTTAACTCAATTAAGCTTTTAAAACAGTATAACCTTTCCTAGTCTGGCCGCAAACAGACAATTAACATAGTGAATTTCTGTGTTTTAATGACAGTCGGTATATTTATTGAGTTTAACAATTACCTAAAAATATAAAATGCTCTGTTAGGAATGTAAGCAAAAAGGGGAAATCACAACTGCTAAAGATCACGAGATAATCCAGCAAAACTCTGTGGTTGGTGGCTGTGCAGACTGAATCCTCAAAAACGTTTGATTTCTCTGCTCTTCTGCCCTCAGATAAGGTAAGCTTTGTTGCTGGGTATATATACTTTCTCCTCAGTGTATTTTTCAGAACTAGACTGATAAGTTTGCTGGCACATCACTCCAAATTTCCATGCAGGTTTTCATTATGAGTAATCAGGGCCTCCGACTTACAGAAGCAGCACATCTTACACATAAACATGCACTGCTGCCACCACGGTCTACATCCCTCGTTTCCACGGCTCATCTCTACCTGACTCATCACGGCATAAGTTCTGCCACTTCAGTCATGGCGGAAAAACCTTGGAGCTCTTAAAAAATCTTGGAGCTCTTTCAAGTGGGTGAAATTTGGAAGAAAAGGTCTATTTATGAGCAAAAGAAAAAGCTAAGAGGAAAACCCCTTAGGAAAACCAGTTTCTGAAAATAGGGCCGGCTTGCTTATCACTTTGATACTCACACACAAATAGCTTCCCAAAGCCTACTGGATTGTTTCTACTTCATGTTTTCTGAAATTTCAGAATGACGGAATCTTTACGGTTAACAGTTAACAGACGACCGTACAGTTCCATGGAAAAGCCTTTCAAATCAGTCTACTTGTCTCAAATCCTGGTTCTGCCACCTATTAGGCATGTAACTTTCTAAAGATGACTCCACCTTTCTGAGTACTAGTTTCCTTACCTGTTAAACGTAGCTAACACTACCCACCCACCACATAGGATTTGTATGAAGGACAAAAGAGGCAACATGTTTGAAAGCCCCAGTATGTTCAGCACTTCCCATGTGGCACATGCACATCTTCCTTCCTTCTCTTCTTCCTCTCATAGTGCTGGTGTGGGCCTGCTATCCACCATGTATCACAAGAGGTGCTGGTGATGTGGAGATGAGTAACTGGCCTGCTTCTTGTTCTCCAGTAGCTCACATTTCCATGGTACGACGGACAATAATTAATGAAGGATGTAAAGAATGCTATGGGAATACTGATTTCAGGAAGCAATGGATTTGGCCTGGGGGAAGAAGGGTGGATGAGTGAATAGTGGAAATACCAAGGAAGGCTTGGGACTCATCCCTCACTTGACAATTATAATAGAAGCTGAATATCTCTAATCCAAAAACCCAAAACTTTCTGAGCACGACATGATGCACAAAGGGAAGGCTCATTAGAGCACTTTGGATTTGTGGATAAGGTATGCTGAACCACTGGGTATAATGCAAATATTTCAAAATCCCAAACAATCTGAAACCTGAAACACTTCTAGTCCCAAGCATTTCAGATAAGGGATACTCAACCTGTAATACTAAAGGTTCTATGTTTTACATTTCTACTACAGACACTTTTCAGACATGTTCATCTGACCTTGCTGGGGCTTAAAAACTTCAAGGGCTTGTTCTGGCTTCAAGTTCCAATTCCCTGGAATGGCTACAAAACCCTTCCCAACTGGATTCCAAAAGATTATTTCATATCACCACTTCAAATTCTTTAGGTAATAAATGCTAAGGAGGTAGGGGACTCCTTTTTTTTTTTTTTTTTTTGAGACAGTCTTGCTCTGTCGCCCAGGCTGGAGCGCAGTGGCATGATCTCAGCTCACTGCAATCTCCGCCTCCCGGGTTCAATTAAGTCTCCTGTCTCAGCCTCCCGAGTAGCTAGAACTACAGGTGCCTGCCACTGTACCCAGCTAATTTTTGTGTTTTTAGTAGAGATGGGATTTCATCATATTGGTCAGGCTGTCTCAAACTCCTGACCTCAGGTGATCGGCACGCCTCAGCCTCCTAAAGTTCTAGGATTACAGGCCTGAGCCACCACATCAGTCTCATATCTTAACATAAATTGAATACAAATACTTTCCTCTTTATGCAATGTTAAATCAGTTGTATGGAATTAAGATTTTTGAGGGGGGGGTAGGCAATTTCAAATAGAGCATTCTAGTGATAGAAGCAGAAGAAAGTCAAGCACGAGTTGGCACTCAGAAGGATACCAGAGGGTGAGTGAGGGGTTGAGAAAGAGAAATGGAAAGGGACCGAAATAATCTCACTTGGACTGGTATCCTAGCTAAGGTACATTATAAATTAAGTTGGCTCCGAGACCAGCCACAAAACTGCTACTACCAGTTCTACAGGAAAACGTCTGTTTACATCCAACATCAACCTAGAATTCAACTCTGAGAACACTGGTCCTTTGGAATGCTGGGGACTGCTTCTATAGTCCTAACTATTAAACTAGAAAAAAGAATGAATGCATGTAACAAAAGGCAAATATCTAGTTAAAAATCCAAAGCATCTATATTTGACTTTGGAATATAAACACACACAGACTGTTTACCCCTAAACCTTCATCTCAGGATTCAGCTATAACACCTACCATTTTATTTTACCATTCAATGGTGATAGGAAGTTGCCTCAGTTTCAGTCTTATCATCACTCACTTGTTGACAATGCAGATATCCTCAGATTTCAAACCTAGACTAGCTTATCCAATCCTTCAAGAGGAGTCATGTTACTATCTTGTATTCCATTTCACACTTTCAGTCTCTACCAAGGAAGCTTGATTTTGGTTTGATGGTGCGTTCTCTGCCACATCGTGCAGAATGATTCTACTTAAACATAGTTCAAGCTCCTTTGCACCTTAGCAGAGCTGCCTCTGGTCACAGCCTTTGCTGTTTTCTTCCAGCCACCACACAGCCATTCCACCTCCTGTTAACAGCCCCATGAGTTTGCTATAGAAGAACCACTTTTGTCCCACTGTGTGCTACAGCCTGATGTGCTCTTCTTCCCTAGCTCTGGGTAAACTACACAATCAAAGCCAAACCAATCAGAAACTTTGTCCTTGGAATATGAATCCTGAGAAAAGTGACAAAGGTAATAAATAAATAAAGCTGATTTATCTCAGTGGAGGCTTGAAAATGCAACCTTCCTAGTGCCTGCTACATAGGTGCCTGGAGTTAGCTTGGTTTTTGTTCTTCTTCCTGGCCCAGTTTTTCAGCTTTTCTTTTACGTCCAAGAGCAATCCTGTATCTTTATAATAAACTTGAATGGAAATTCAAGCCAGCCAGCTTCTGTTCTTGTTATTAAAGAACCCTAATGTATTTCCACGTGGTATTCACTGTTCCTGTCATGCCTTTCAAACCCATCCTAATACAGCTGCTAGACAGTTTCTTAGAATAAAGATTTGATCGTTCACTCAACATACACATTAAATATTCCTATTATTAATTCAACTTATTTACAGAATTCCTATTTTGTACAAGACATGGTTAGATTTATCTGAAATACAGGGGTGCACCAAACAGACAAGACCTCCACTTTCTAGTGAGGTAAATGAAATGCTAACTAAGGAAACAAAAAAAGGTAACCTCAGATTGAGCTAAGTGTTCTGGTGGAAACAAACACGGTGCTATCGCTGGATTCAGCGCCCAGAAAGGATGCTCAGAAAATACCCTGATGGAATATTTCAGCTGAGACCTAAGATCTGAATGAAGAGAGTCAGGTTTGATCTTGTTTAAAAATAAAATAAAAACAACTGTTCTCCATAGGCTAAAATTATAATAACAATGACTACAGGGCTCTATAAAATCTGGTTTCAAATGACTTAAAGTTTTCTTAGCGGGGCACAGTGGCTCATGCCTGTAATCCCACCACCTTGAGAGGCCAAGGTGGGCAGGTGACCTGAGGTCAGGAGTTCAAGACTAGCCTGGCCAACATGGTGAAACCCCCCTCTCTACTAAAAATACAAAAATTAGCCAGGAATGGCGGCAGGCGCCTGTAATCCCAGTTACTCACAAGGCTGAGGCAGGAGAATCGCTTTAACCTGGGAGGTGGAGGCTGCAGTGAGCAGAGATTGCACCACTGCACTCCAGCTTCATGACAAAAAAGAAAAAAAAAAAAACTTTATTTTCCTTAGTTATTCCCTTGTGATACTTTCCTGCTCCAGATACTTTATCTCTGAGACCTAACCTACACATCTGACTTCTTCCATTTCCCAATCTGGAAAGTCCTAGAACTCACCTAAATCCCTCCTCAACACACTATTCAGAACATTAATCACCTTTCAAAGCTCAAGTGGAGTTCCAGTTCCTCTATAAAATCTTCCATTATGGGCTGAATTGTGTCCACATTCCCTCCCAAATTTACATGATAAAGATGTAACCTCCAGTACCTTAGAATGTAATCATACTTGGAGACATGGTCTTCAAAAAGTAATTAATTTAATATGAGGGTTTTAGGGTGACCCTAAACCGATATAACTGGTGTTCTTACAGGAGAGGAAGATTAGCACAAAGACATGCACAGAGGAAGGACCAAATAGGGAAAAGAAGACGCCATCTATAAACCAAAGAGAAGTCTCAGAAGAAACCAACCCTGTCGACACCTTGATGTTAGGTTTCTAGAACTGTGAGAAATCTTTTAAGTCATCCAGTCTGCAGTACTTTGTTATAGCAGCTCAAGCAAACTAACATATCATCCTGGACTACTTCAACTTAATGATGTGCAAACTCCTCCTTTCAGCTTCAGCCCCATTCACATGGTGTTTATTCAATGCCTTTACTGTTAGTCACTGCGTCTCCCCAAGAGGACTGGAAGCTATTTAAAGACTGATAATCTATTTAATACCTTTTGGCATTCTTATCAATGTTCAACATGTTATCTTCCACAACAACAAATATTTGATTTTTCTGTACTCTTCACTCCAATTAAATGTAGGAGTGAAAATTATGCCTGTTAGTTGTTTTGCTAAAGTAAAGCTGATTACATCACTGCCCTGCTTTAGAGTACTGTACTGATTTTTCAATTTCTAAAGAAAATCCAAACTGTAGAGCGATAAAAAAGACTTTTCATACTTTGGTTACAATTCATCTCTCCACCCTTATCGGACACTCCTTACCATCTACTCTACAAACTTGCATGTCCAGTTTCTGCCACCCAAAATATCTTTCTTCCCTCTCCTTTACTTGGATAACTTCTATAGAAAGATCCAGTTGAAATGTCACCAACTCTACAAAGCTCTTATAATTTGCCCCAGACAGCAGCTCAGTCACCTAAACTATCACAATACTTCATCTCTCTGTAGTAACACCATAACTTCTTCAATTAATCTGCTTTTACAAGTGTCTCCCTCAGGGGACTCCCTAAAGGAAGAACCCCTGTTTGTATGCATGTATCCCTGATGCCCAGCACAAGGCCTGGCAAGCTGGGTACTGGGCAAGGAGAAATGGTCAGAGAGAGAGAAATCATCAAACTTGAGGCTCAAGACCTGGACTGGCTCGCCTTTATTTCTCCAGCCTCTGTTACAGAGCCCCAGCATGTGGCAGTATTCTTCACTTTTTCTGAGACCTTGTGACTTTAATCACTACTGGACTCCCAGATCTGTATCTCTGCTTCGACTCTTGAGGCTCCAGCCTCTCAGGTACCTACTGAACGATTCCATCACAGTATATCCTCAGGTCCAACATGGTACTTACACTCCTCTCATCCCTACTTCCACATCTGCTTGTCCTCACATATTCCTGATTTACTTTGCTGTGTTGTCAGCCTCTAGGTCTCCAAAACCAGAAATCTCTTCTCTTTCCTTTATAGCCTATCAATCTCTTCTCTTTCCTTTATAGCCTATCACTGGGACCTGGTCAAACCTAGCTCTTCAATAGCTTATAATCTGCTCTCCCTACTTCCATTGGCTTTGGGGACAACTAAAATTGTCCCTTCAATTATCTCGTTTCTGTTGAGAGGCTTTAATAACTTAAACCCTATTTTGTTTACAATTTTTCCTTACCAGTGTACACATCTAATATTCCTCCTATATAACAGTGTAACTTCCTCGAAGGCAGGGGTTTTATCTTCTTCAACTTCTATTTCCACAAAATGAAGCACACTGTATTTTCAAGTGTTAAAAAGGAAAAATTAAGATACTTTTAAGTAAACCAACACTTCAAATTTCGACTTTTTGACATTAAAATTTAGAGGTGCTTAGATTTAAACTTAATGACTGCTAGTCCTTAGAGATGGACGATTTGCTCCTTCAAGCACAAGAGGAACACTTAAAAAAATTTTTTTCCATGAGAAACCTTTCTAAAATGGATTAACCCACTTTCTTGTCTTTTTAAGGTATGCGGATCATAATGTAAGCTGCTTAATTGAGGCCTCAGGGTCATCATGTGAAAAATCGCTGGACTACGCTGCAATACACGCGCGTCCTCGGAGGCTCGGTGCTAGAGCTGTGAGCGCTTGCACGAAAGGAAAAACCCCAGGCCGTGTGAAGTCTCACTTTTCCCCTCTTCTCTGTCAGGCAAGCCCACTGGGATACCTGTGTAAACGCCCCGCGCTCTCTTGTTGAATTATTCCAAACCGCAAAGCCCTCGTGGCTGGAAGCGCACAGCAACCCGGGGGGGGGGGTGGTGCGAGGACCCAGGGGCTGTGCTAGCACTGAAATATAGGAGCCTCTGAGCATGAACTACGGGGCGTGTTCCCCCAAAAGCCAAGAAGAGACGTGGCGGGGCTGCTGCTAGGTCTCTGAGGCCGGCACCGGCTGCGACTCGACTCCTGCCCCTCCCGCCGCAGACCTCGGACAGGGGAAGGGGGCTTCTCAAGCGGGGAGACGGTCGCCGGCCGAGCAGCAGAGCTCCCGGCCAGCGGAGGGTGCTGCGCTCTGCAGGACCGCCGGGTGGTCCCAGACAAGGTCTGCAGGGGCTCTGGAGAAGAAGAAACGCGCCGCGAGGTCCAGGCGTCCGCGGGAGGGGCCTGGCGGGGAGGTGGGCCGGGGAAGGGGAGGGAGCGACCGGCGGGCAAAGAGCGGTCACGCTCCGGCCGCCGGGCGGAGGACTGGGCGGCGAGGCCGCCGACAGGACCGCGAAGGGAGCGGCGGCGTCGCGGCAGGTGCGGGGTCCCCAAGGCCGCCGGCCAGCTTCCGCGCGCACCTCGCGGCCTGGGCCGCAGGCCCTCCACACCTGCACGGAACGGGAGAACGCGCCCTTCTCCACGAGGCATTTCAACCGCTCCGCGCGAGAGGCGCGCGCCCAGGCCAGGCGTGTCTGCTACCCCAGGGGCAGCGCAACCAGGGCGAGGAGTAAAGCCAGTAAGAATGGAGCATGCGCAATCGCGAGGGCGAGGCCAAGTGCAGGCAGGGAGCATGCGCAGTGTGAAGGAACACTCGGCTACGTGGGAACCTGAGGCATGCTCGGTGAGTGCCCAAGGTCCCGCGCACGCGCAGAAGCGCTCGGAGACCGCAACCCGCTGGTGGAGAAAAAAGAGGAGAGAAATCACCTCAGAGTTACGTCAGGAAAGGCCGCGTTTTGCGGGGAGGCTGTAGCCTCCCAGGGGGCCCCGCAGTTCTCCTAGAGCGAGGGGCGTGACAGTTACTCACCAGTCTTCAGCCTCGAGGCAGACGCCGGGCCCCTTTCCGCTCACACTCGGCTCGCGCGCGCCGCAGCCGCCGCTGCCGCTGTGATTCCATCCATCTTGAATTTGACGTCATCCCACACCAGAGATGAGGTCATCGCAGGCAGCGCTCGTCACGTGCGCGGCGCTCTGATTGGGCGTCGGGTGTCGGGGGGCGGGGCGAGGGAGGCGCGTGGCGCTGGAGGCCGGGGGAGGGTGGGCCGGCCGGGAGCCGTGCGCCAAGCGGTCGCCGCCGTGCTCAGCCCGCGCCCTCGGTCCTTGAGGGGCGCCTGTGGCGGCCCTGATGGGAGGCGGCCCGGCTGGGGGCCACGGCTAGGAGGCCGAGCGCCCCGGCCAGGTGGAGTCCGTCCAGGCAAGGAGCGCGTCGGTCCTCAGGGGATTTTGTCGCCTGCTGGAGGCGCCCATGCTGCGGGGTCGCCCCGGGTCATTCTGCCGCGGTCCTGCCCGGCGGGGCCGCCCCTGGTCCCGGCTTCCGGCGCGGCGGGATGCGTGGTGCGGCTGCTCAGTCCCTCGGTGGGGATGACGCGCCCCAGGCGGATGGCGGGCGACGCCCCGAGCCGACGACCTCGGCAGAGACGGTCTGAGCGACGCTCGGCTTCCCGCGGGCGCGGGCGGCGAGCGGGGCCCTGCGGTCCTGGGGTCGGCGGCAGACGCTCGCGGCCAGCCAGGGAAGCGCACGGGGGGGCGGCGCCGGCCGAGAGTCGCTCTGCGCGCTTCCATTTCCTCCTCCCGACGCCACCTGGCCCCTGGGCGGGGAATCCCTCCCTGCCGGGGACCGGGCGGTCGTGGGGCGTCCGGGCTCGTTCCCCGCGCTGATGGGGGTTGGTCCGAGGGTGACTCCCTTGGCTTGGCCTTGACCCCCGCCGGGACGTCCACAGCGGCCCGCGAGCAGCCGGAGACTTTCCATGACGCCCCACTCGTCGTCTAGGGGGGCTGTGGTCATTTTCCTGCATAAATGTTACAACTCCATTGATGAGAAAACTCGCTTCGCTTTCAGTCAAAACCAGAAATTAGATAACAGAAATGCCACAGTCAGCACCGACTAGGGGTGAAAGCCGCCCGGGCGGAGACGGCTGAACAGAGCCCTCCCTCCGCGTGTTCTCGCAGCCCGGGCTGCAGGTGGAGGGGGAACGCCTCCCGCAGGGACGGTTCTCCCGCAGACTCTCCAACGCCGGGGTGTGCAGCCCCTGTTAATAATTGTTAACGGTCTGCTAATTTCCAAATACAATTTTTGAAAGTTGGATGTATGCACTAGGTAAAATTTGTGACAT
This sequence comes from Plecturocebus donacophilus, assembly GCA_004027715.1. Lineage (NCBI taxonomy): Eukaryota > Metazoa > Chordata > Mammalia > Primates > Pitheciidae > Plecturocebus > Plecturocebus donacophilus. Next base: position 31,485 of record PVKP010003554.1, on the reverse strand, counting down.
GTTTGGGAAGTATGTGAAAGAGCATTAGATTGATACAAATTAAAACGTGTTCCCAAGTTTACAGCTCCGTAGTCGATTGTTTTAGTTTGACTAATTTTAAGAGGACTCTTAGTCTTACATAAAGAATCTTGCACCTAAAAAATTTTTTCCTACAACTTTAAAAAACTAATTTTTTTTTTTTGAGACGGGGTCTCTGTCACCCTGAGGCTGGAGTGCATTGGCGCGATCTCAGCTCACTGCAGCATCCGCTCCCTGGCTCAAGCCATCCTCTCGCTTCCGGAGTCGCTGGGACTGCAGGTGCACTCCACCACACCCGGCCAATTTTTTTATTTTTGGTAGAGATGGGGTTTCACCATGTTGCTCAGGCTGGTCTCAAACTCCTGGTCTGAAGCAATCCACCCGCCTCAGCCTCCCAAAGTGCTGGGATTACAGGCATGAGCCACCGTGCCCAGCCTAAAGTATCTTTATATTTTGAACTGTATGGTGGACAAGCACAAAGTGCCTCTGTTCTTAAGGTAGAAGGCAACAGTGATTGAGTCTTAAAAGAACCTTGAGTTTTAAGATCCCCTGTGATTAGGGTGGGGGAGCATGTGCTGCTATCCTTGTTTTACAGGTGAGAAAACTAGTACCCCTCTGTGTAGCAAGAGCCAGAGCTAGAAGCCAGGTTTTCTAGTTCTCGCTGTACTACATGCTGGAAGTAGCCTCCCTCGAGCGACCCCTTTCTAGCCACCTGCTTACCTGTTTTGTTTTGTTTTTTTTTCCCAGTCTTCCTCAGGATGATACACATGGTGTCTCTGCTTTGAGCTGTATGATCAGGCCTTTGGCCTCACCATTTCACTGGAACTGACCTAACTGCCAAATCCAGCAGAAACCATTGCATCTTTCAGTTGCCCTCTGATTTGTGACACGCTACCAATTCCTTTAGCCCTGATTGCTTCAGTTATGCCTCATTCCCTGGATTTCCCACCTCTTGACTGACTGCTCCTCCTGGGCCCACTGTGTTGGCCCTTCTGCCCCTGCCCATGCTCACACTGGGTTTCCTTTGGCACACACTCCCTGTGCAGTCTCATCCATGCCTGGAACATATGCCCAGTTGCCTGAGCCAGGAATTTGGGCACCATGGTGGTCTCCTCCCTCATTTCCAGTGTTGGGCCTATTGCCAAGTCCTGTCTGTCTGACCTCCTGCATGTTTCTATGGTAATGTAACCACTTCTTCCCCTCCTGAACGGCTTCCTAAAAGCTCTCCCCAGCCTCCGGGTTTCCCCTTTTAATCCACCCTCACATTGCAGCCAAAGCGTTCTAAAAAGGAAAAGGCATCATGCCACTCCCTTGCTTAGGGTTTAATGGCTCTCCATTGCCTAGGTGAGAGTTCAAACCACAGTGCACAGGTACCTGAGGACTTGGCCCAGCCTTCCCCATCTCTTCCCCCACCTCCACTCTGACAAGCACTCCTCTAAGCTAGCCTCACTCTGTCCTTTAAGTGTGTTGTCCCCTCTGCCTAAGCTATTGCTCCCACCACTACCACCCTGTTTTAACTGGATAATTTAATCTTGATTCATGTTTCTTCCTGCAGAATTCCATGACCTCCCCACCCCACCTGACTGGCACCTTCTCAGCTGCACCTAGGATTGATGCTCCCTCCTCTGCATTCCCATAACACCTGGTACAGGTTTTGCTGATACCGCTGGTGTAAGCACTATTGGATTGGCCAGCCAGGATCCTCTCATCCCCACCAACAGGCTTCTTGTTTACTTCTGCCTGCCCAGTGTCTGGTTTTCAGTCTAAATTCCTTGCCGCTTTCAGCTTCTGGTGGCTGCCAGCGTTTCTGGGCTTGCGGCTGTATCACTCCAGTTGCTGCCTCTGTGTTCACATGGCTTTCTTCTGTCAAATCTCCCTCTACTTCATTCTTTCTTTGTGCCTGGACCATAGGAGGAGCTCCACACATTTTTGTTGGTGTTATCCTTACACCGAAGCACCCCAAACAGGATCTCTTGCACCGTAAACACGTGTTCATTTATACAGAATGGACATTGTTTATGTAGCCACCTCATTAGACACCCTGTGGACAACCCACAGCTGTGCATGCAGCAAGCTCACAGCTGAACTTCCTATCGACATTCTCTCTGCCCTTGAGCCATTTTTTTCCCTCCTTGACTGTATTTAGTCCTATTGAATTAAAGATTCTGCTTTCTGCCTTGCTACCCAAGCCAGAAACCTGATGGTTATTTCAAAATGTCTGCATTCAACTGTCTCTAAATCCTAGCAGTCTACCTCTCAAATGCCGCTTAACCCTGTCCTCACCAGCCTTACTTCAGCTGTTTCTGGCCTGCAGCTTCTCTGTCCAATCTGTAGCCATCACAACCAAGTTTCTGCCTCAGTTTCACTTCCTTCCCAGCCTAGTCCATTTTCAGTCAAATTCATCTTTCCAAATGTAAATCGGCTTAACTTGCTCCATTGCTGAATACCCAGCCACCCTCCCGTGTGACTTGCAGATGTCTGCCACCTCAGTGCTGGGCGTGGCCTGTCCAGTGCTGCCAAGGTGGCTTTGCTCTTTGCTTGCCTCGCCTTTACCAACCCCTCTGGCCACGCAGACTGGCACAGGCGCTTCCTGGGATGGCCTTTTCCCATTCAATCTGCAGGCAAATCCAATTCAAGTGTCAGAACGAGGCTGCCTCCCTCTGTGCTTCGGTCACTTCACTGTACCATCTATTTCATCTATTCTTGTCTGCCCAAAGACCAGTTTCTCCGCTAGTTTGTATGCCCCTTGGTGCAGAGACCATGTCTGTTCATCTGTGTATGCCCGGAGCCTTGGGCCTGTTGCTAGGGCTGTGTCTTGGACCATCTGTTCCCAATGACTAGAGTTTTCTCTCAGAAACTGTTACAGTGGTATCTGATTCTTTGGTATTAATGCTATAACTCAGTTGCTTTGCATTTCTTATACCAAACAAACATTGCCCTTTCATAAGTTGGGGAAGGGAAGTCTATATGGGGTTTAACATATCTGCATCTGCATATTTGGCAGTGGGAAGTTTAATCAGCTGTGATTCTCTTAACCATCATTTCACTGGAGTGGGTGCCTGGCTGTCCAGACTTGCCCAATCTGTGAGTGGGGTAGTTGTCTCTTTAAAAACTCATTAGTTTCCTGTGGCTGCTACAATAACTTTCTCCAGACTAGGTGGGTTAAAACAATAGAAACATATTCTTCTACAGTTCTGGAGGCCAGAAGTCTGAAATTGGCCTTATGTGACTGAAATCCAGGTGTGAGCAGGGCCACACTTTCCCTGGAGGATATAGAGAAGGTACCTTGCTTTCAGCCTCCGGCGGCTGCCAGCATTCCTGAGCTGATGGCTGCATCTCTCTGACCTCTGCCTCTGTGTTCACTGTTTTCTGTCTGTCAAATCTCCCTCTACCTGTTTCTTTCTTTCTTTTTTGTTTTTGTTTTAGACACCTGGTTTTGCTCTGTTGCCTGGGCTGGGGTATAGTGCTGCACTCATAGCTCATGTAACCTTGAACTTCTGGGCTCAAGCAATCCTCCAGCCTCAGCCTCCCCAGTAGCTAGGCCTATAGGTGTGTGCCACCACACCTGGCCTTCTGTGCCTCTTTCATAAAAGGACACTTGGGAAGGCATGTAGGGCCTCCCTGGAGAATCCAGAATGATCTCCCCACCTCAAGATCTTTTAATTTAATTACATCTGCAAAGACCCTTTTTTAATCTAAGGTAACACTACAGGTTTCAGAGATCAGGACTTGCTATCTTTAACGGCCATTATTCAGCCTGGTGCAGAGAAGAACAGTATTTCTGTGTGCACACAGCAACATGGAAAGGCCTTTGAAAGGCATGTGAAACAGAAAAAGATAGAAGAGACTGGGAAGTGAGGAAAGTGAGGAAGGTAGGAACACATTGGGTTGCTGTGTAAATAGTTTCCAACAACCACCTTCTAGGTGAATGTCAGTCCACACGCTCAGAACTGGCATGCCTCTTCAGCGTGCTTGAAGTTGAGTGGGATTAAGTGTTGATCCCACTGGGTTATCACAATTGAGAAGCCCCATCTATAAACATTATCAGAAAGGAAAAGGAGTACTAAGCTTAAGGGCCTCCCAGCCAGAAGCATTAGTGCTGGCGTTGTCCTTTTCTCCAAAGGGCCTGATTGCCTCTTCCTCTCTCTTCTCACCACCCCATCTTCGTTCTTAAAGAGCAGATGCCTGGAGGATATCCCTCTTTCAGCAAACAAATGCCACCAATAATACTTTGATCGCATTAGCTCCACACCAGTTTCTAGGAAACCCTTTTGTCTTAGCAAGATTGGGAGAAGACTCTGTGTGTGTGTAATAACAGTAATAATTCTAGTTATTTGACTATAAACTTTGCATGAAATAAGAACATTCTTATGTGCTATTCCTTAAGTTGCTGTCACGAAAGGTAAGGAAGACCTTTGCATTCACATCAGCACTGTGGGTGTCCCTTGGTGAAAAGACATGGATTCCGTAGCCCCAAAGCTGTGAAGTGGGGTGAAGAATGGCTGCTACTGTGTTACAAGTATCTGCTATGCGTCCTCAACCGTGATCTCATCTGCACTGTGTCCCTGCTTTTTAGGAATAATAATGCCCATGTTATACACCAGGAAAGGGGGGCTCATGAAAGCTAGAAAGTGGAGGAAGGGAATTGGAGCTATTTGACATCAGTGTCCCTGACCTTCCACATATAGCCAGCTGCTCTGTTTCACATGTGTGTGGTAGCATTCGTTAACTGGTCAGCCCTTTATCTTATTTTATTTTTTCCTAATGGGAAGGGGTGCACGTGGAGCAGGTGCTTTGGTTAGATCATTTGGGAGGGTGAAGGTGTGTACAGCTGGGAAGAGGCTGGAAGCAGAGGGCTGCATACACCAAGTCCTGTGTCTGGTCAGTGAATTTGTTGATGCGTTATTTATTCCATAAAGAATGAGGTACTGGGGAGGTGGAAAAGGCCACCTCTTTACCATCTCTCTCTTGCTCCTCCTGCCTTTATCATTGTCATTCGTGTGTGTCATGGCTCCAGGCTTTGGGACTGTAAAGGTGAATACCAGATGATCTCTACCCTCAAGGAAATGGCACCAGCTCTGTCTCCTGGAAATACAAGTGGTAAATGCTTGGAGACACACACGTGTGTGCTCAAGGTTCTGAGGCACAGAGGAGGGGAGGCTTTTCTGCCTCTTCCAGGAACCCACACCCAGCTAGCCTGAGCCTGGAGACGGTGGTGCCAGGCCTTGGTCCTCTCGGTGCATCGAGCTCCCTGGGCCAGCGCCTGATGAGGAGGAGCGCTGGAGTCCATCAGTTACCCGCTTCCCTGCAATGTCCACAAATAAAGCAGAGGCAGCTTTGCCCCAGACAAAGGCTTTGCTAATTCCTAGACAAGCCTGAGGGGGCTGACAGTTGCTCTTCTGGATTCACAGGCTGGGGCATCAGCCTGTGGGTGAGAATGGTGAACTCACCAGAAGGCATTCATCTAGGTGGTCTTTTCCAAACACCAGCACGGACGGCGCATCTGCAAGGCAAATGGCGGTGTTTCTTTCCCACGAATGACAGTGTTTCTTTCCCACAAATGGCGGTGTTTCTTTCCCACAAATGGCGGTGTTTCTTTTCCACAAACGGCGGTGTTTCTTTCCTGCAAACTGTGGTGTTTCTTTCCTGCAGTGTTCAGCACAGCCAAGGCCGTTTGTTCAATTTGGACATCAAGCTTCATGGGTGCCTGCACATGGAATGCATCCATGGTGAAAAGTACCAACTAAATAATCTGATCCCAAAGCTATTAAAAAAAAAAAAAAAAAAACACAAGCGACTGGTTTTCGTATGTTTCTGTTTTTAAATCTTGGAGATTTTAGAGCTTTACTCCTTTTGTGAAGAGTCAGCCTTGTTGACTTACGAATCGCCTTATTGAGAAAAGATGTGAATGTGCGTTTAAATTTTATTTAAAAAGTGTTTGCTCTACTTTATTATTTCCAAAATCTATTTTTATATCTGGCATGCTCATAACTTTGACATATTTAAATATCTTAATACATACAAACCCTCAAATTTGTATTCAAACATACATTTTGGAACTAAATTTCATAAAACATTGTAGAACTTATACCTGAAGTTTGCTTATAAAGCACTCTTACAAAAACTGGGTCAAATGATTTAATCTGTTTTCTCTATTACAGAGCAGCCTTTCTCCCCCTGGCCCCTAGCCCTTCCTTTTAGATGTGACTCAATTGATTTGGTACACTGTCTGCTTCGCTGATATCTGTGAAATTACTATGTGTAAAAATAGAAACTCCGCTCCCTCGATGCTTTCTTTGTGAGGCCGATTGTTAATGTCGCAGCACTTTGAAAATTGTTAGCTGGTGAAGACCAGTGATCAAGAACCACGGTGATGTCATCTGATGTTTCACAACATTTGCGTATTTAATTTGTTTTACATATTGTTGACTATGATTAACTCAACAATTTTCTTTTGTTTTTGTTTTTTTTTTTCTTGAGACAGGGTCTTACTCTGCCACCCAGGCTGGAGGGCAGCAGTGTGAACGTGCTTCACTGCAGCCTCCAACTCCGGGGTCAAGCAATCCTCCCGCCTCAGTACCCCAAGCTGAGACCACAGGCATCCACCACCATGCCTGGCTAATTTTTGTATTTTCTGTAGAGACAGGGTTTTGTCATGTTGCCCAGGCTGTTCTTGAACTCCTGAGCTCAAGTAATCCTCCTGCCTCAGCCTCCCCAAGTGCTGGAATTACAGGCATCAGCAACCGCACTCAGCCTAAGCCTGGAATTCTCAAATCGTTCTTGAAAATATTCCCCCCAAATTGTGTTTTATAAAAATCAACTACATTTGATAAATGAGATGACTAGAGCATGTGATCAAGGCAGTAAGGGAGAAAATGTCTGAACATCGCTGTGAAATCTGACTTCCTTTTTAACTTCAGTTCTGTCCTTGCAATCAGTGGACTGGAGTGATTATTCAATTTCCTTATGATGGCATGTTATCAAGGTAGTATTGTTACTAGACTATATTATCAGCAATGTAATACTTACACTAAAATTAAGCCCTGTGTTCTTTCTCCTGGGCTTGAAGTTAGTTCATCAGAATTCTCTGTTAAAACTACAATCCCCATGTCTTCATTCACTGTCTTTTACTGGCCAGTACAGTGAGTGGACTATCCTTGATTCAGGTACTAAAAACAGCAACAAGCAAAGAAACAACCAAGTGGCCACCAAGACAATAAAGTGACAGTAAAAAAAAAAACAAAAAACACCAATTGTTTTATCAGGTGTGAACTGCCCTTCAGAGTAACATTGCTCAGATGTTCTGAATAGGACCAAATATGTACAAAAATGTAAAAAGACTGTAAACACTTGGACATTACACCAAATATATTACAAAAGACAAAATGTCACAGGGCAAAATTGAACTACTGCAAAGAACTTTGAAATGGAAATGCCTTGAGTCCTGAGAATCAATACTAATTGTATCAGAAGTGAAGACGCTTCACTTGCTGTGCACTGTGGGATCTGAACAGGAAGTTTCCAGGGTCATCCCCACTGTGGGACTGTGCTGTGTTGTCACTGTGTGGCCCCTTGGAGCAGAGGCCCAGTAGCACGTGACTGAAGGCAGTCAGCAATACTGAGACCAAATGCTGCTCCGAGGCTTCACCCACTGACCCCGATGATACTCGCTCACATAACAATCTCAAAATCATTTTTGGCAATGGAAATCATGACTGAATTGTAGTAAGGACTCAAATCTTGACCACAGAGTTGTAATAATGGAGGGAGGAATGTAGATTCTTTGATATTCAGGAATTCTAAATTATCTTTCAGAGTTTTGCAATACGTTAATGAATCACATGATTTTACATGCAAAAAACTGGAACTCTGGGGAAGGATTTTCAGTGCAGAAGACAGACCTTACTGTTGCCCTTCTCTGATCCTCCAGTTGGGCAGGGCAGTTACCACTAGGCAATACTAGAAGGCAGTAACATTCTAGGAGGGTAGCATCGTCCTATTTCTAGGGCAGGTGGGCTGGAGAAATCCTTCATCCTTCTAGGCCACGGCGAGTATTACTGCCTTGAAATTCCCTCTCTGATCCCCTCAGCTGGAGCAGTACCCACCAACACCTGGGGTCCCAGGACACACCACTCTTAAAGCGCTGGGCTGGAAAGTTGGCTTATGAGTCATCTCTACTACTAGACCATGAGCTCCTAGGCCGGTGTGCACCTGACCCCAGGTGAGGGCTCCAGCGGTATCTGCGGGTGGAATGGGATTTGCTTTTGAGGAGAGCAGCAGAGACTTTCTGTGCTTCCCTCTGGGTCTTCTCACTCCCCGCAAGGCAGTCATGATAACGACATGGCCAGCCTCCTGCCCTTAGGTAGGTTGTGTGACCAGTGGTGGCTGGTGGATTCTGAGCAGAAGTGACCTTGGTCAGCTCCTGATTGTTCATCAATGTGACACCTGTGTTTGATGAACATTCACCGAGCATGTGCCAAGTGGTGGCTGCACGCTGTGTTGGCTGGTGGGGTGCAGAGAGGCACGGGGCTCAGGCCCTAACCCGAAGGAGCATACCAGCCAGGGGGCATGCAGAGACTTCAAACACAGTGTGCTGAGTCCCCTTCAGGGTTTATGTTTCCCCATCTTGGTCTCATCTTCCGAGTGCCTATCAGTCTTCTGGAGCCTAGACGACTTGTCAGGGTCACCAGTAGCCTCTGTGTGACCAAATCCAGGAGTCATGTATTTGTCTTCATTCATTCAATCATTCATGGTTCTGCATTCCCTACACACACTGCGTGCATGGTTCTGTCCCTTACGATACTTCGGTAAGCAGAACAGAGATTCTTGTCCTCATGGAGTGCTTGTGGACATCCACAGGTGTTGAGCCCCAGAGCTAGCCCTTGTTTACCTCCTGCAGGAAGTGTCTGCTCCAGGGGCACCCAGCTCCGGACCATGCCTGCTGTCCCTTTTACCACCTCTAGCTGCACTGTTCTGTGCCTTCCCTCCTGATCACGGGACTTGTGTGGGCTCTTTTTTCCACCTGGGCATCCTTCCTCTTTGTTCTTCTCGTGTCTCCTTCTTTCAGTCAGTTCTTCCCATCCTGCTCCTGAATTACTCATTGTAGCTCTTACCACTATCTGTTGCATGATTGTGTCTTTGTTTACTATCAGTTACCTCACCCAAATTTAAGTTCCATGTTGTATCCCTGGCACCTAGGACAGTGCCTGGACATGTGCTCAGTGAATACTTAAAGGGCATCTGGAAGGAAGCTCTCAATAGGAGACCTGGCATGGGGCTCAGAGGACACTCTGGACCTGAGGGTTTGGGGCCCAGCTGGAGCCCTGGTGCGAGGGCTTAGGATGGACAGGTGGGGGCCTCTGTGCATGTATCCAGGTCTGGACTCCCCTTGGGTAACAGGAACCTACGATCAGGAAAGACATGTTCAGGTTTTGAGCCTGCGTGTCCTGGGGAAGGTCAAAGGAGAGGAAGGGATTAGAGGTGGGGTCGGACGGGGGTTCTTCTGCAGTGCTTGCAAAGAGGAATTAAACAGCTTGAACAAGACAGTGGTGATGGTATGGACACCAGCATCCAGGGCAGGCCTGTGGCTCATCGGACTTGGGAGGAGACTGAGACAGTGCCGATTTGAGGCTGGGGACCAGGTGTAACCAGAGCTGGCCCTCAGAGAGCCGCTTCCTCACCCCAACTTTCCTCCTTCGTGCCCTGAGCCTGCCCCGAGCCTCAGCATGCTTGCCTGTTGAACACCTGCCACAGCTGCATTAATCAATCCTGGGTGTTTATCCAAAAGAATTGGAATCAGGCTCTCCAGGAGATGTCTGCACTCCCACGTTCATTCACAACAGCTAAGATGTGGAGTCAGCCTGAATGTCCATTGACACATGAACGAATAAAGAACGCGTGATGCACGCATCCAGTGAAATACTAGTCAGCCTTAACAAAGACAATTCTGCAATACACGACAACACGGATGAATGACCTGGGCCAGTCACAGGGGGACAAATCCTGCAGGATTCCACTTACACGAGGTGGCCAAAGTAGTCAAACTCATAGAACCAAAGAGTGGCAAGGTGGCTGCCAGCGGGCCGGAGAGAGGAGGAGGGGAGTCACTGCTCAGCAGGCATCAGGTTTTAGTTAAGCCAAAGGAATGAGCTAGAGACCTGCTGCAGAACATCACACCCAGAGTCACGGTGGTGCAGTGTTCACTTAGCATCTTAAGAGGACAGAGCTCATGTTTTCTTACCACAATAAAATCAAATAAAAAATCCTGGAATTAACATCACTAAGCAGGCATGGTGGGATTAGATTATATTGCAACATATGCTAAGAAGGGGTTATTTATCTGGTGACAGTGGCATACATCCTGCTATGGCCTCCTCCGGCAGCTGCCCAAAGCACACAGCAGTCCAGGAGATGCGCTGTGAATGCTGTACCCAGTGCTTCATGGGAAATGTGACTTTTTAAAATGGAGGGTGAATACGTGAAGTCACAAGTGTCCCTGGAAATCGGGGATGTGTAGCTATCCACATGTCACTACTGGGGAGTGCACTGTGTTAGGGATGGCCTTTGTTTGAGACGAGATGTGGACTGAGGACAAGAGAGCCAAGCCAAGTCCTGCAAAAGAGGAGTAGCAGGGCAGGGACCAGGTGACCAGGTGGTGATGGACCTCAGAGCCCAAGGACGTTGCCGGCCCGTGGGTAACGGGCAGGAGTCAGGTTCCGGAAGCCTGGGATTTCAAGCTGCTTCAGGGTATTTAGCCCCTAGGAGGAAAGGGACAGGGCACAGAGCTGTGGGAAGGCCCACACTGGCATTCACCTCTGGCTGATGACAATGGCCGGGTGCAGGAGCCCTACAGGAGGCCTGGGAAGGGAGGTCACAATAGGCACAATAGGGAGCGGTTGCCAGGCAACCTCTCCAGGCTTCTGTTGTGATTCTCCTCTAGTTGGGTCTTGGAGGTCTCTCTGGAGAGTGGCTATAAATGCTAGTCTTTGTGCTGGCAGCAAAGCAAATCATTGGGAATAATCCAGGAGCCTCGCAGGGAAACTGCTGCCCTGTGGAGAGGACGCTTCTAGATACAGAGGATGGATACAGTGAAGGGATGCAGCAGGTCACACCCAGAGCGCCACAGAGCTGTGCGAGCTGTTCCCACGGCTGTCAGAGCCTCTCTTCCAACTGTCCTCCAGCTTGGCTTTCTCAGGTCCCCAGTGTGTGGGCTGGAGTGTGGCCCCTGGTGGAACCCTGGAGGCCGGCACTTCCGCCTGCCTGGAGCAGCCCAGAGGGCACAGCATTCCTGGGGCAGGCCTGAGCCCTGTGATGGGCTGAGTTGTGTCCCTCAAAAGGCAGATTGAAGCCTGAACTCTCCATATGTATGAATATGACCTTATTTGGAGAGTCTTTGCCCATGTATTCAGGTTCAGATGAGGTCATCCTGGATTGGGGTGGGGGGCTCCTAGATCCAATGGCTGTGACCTTATAAGTGAGGCATGACCTATAAGGGAGAGGCTGCGTGAAGATGAAGGCCAAGTCAAGGAGCACCAGGGACTGAAGATGCCCACGAGGCACTGGGCAAGGCGCAGAGGGATTCTTCTGGGGGCTTCACAGGAGGGTGGTCCTGCCAGCACCTCACTTTTGGACGTCTACTCTCTGGAACTTTGAAATGACACATTTCCGTGGTTTTCGGCCACCTGGTTTGTGGGAATTTGTTACGGCAGCCCCAGAAAGCAAATACAGGCAGCATCACTTAGCGCTTAAGAAGGAGCTTGTGCCCGGGCAACAGAGGGTCACGCCTAGAATCCCAGCACTTTGGGAGGCCGAGGCAGGAGGATTGCTTGAGCCCGGGAATTTGAGACCAGCCTGGGCAACAAAGTAAGATCCTGTCTCTACAAAAAACAAAAGAATTAGCCGGGCGTGGTGGTGTGCTGCTGTGGTTCCAGCTATGTGAGAGGCAGAGGAAGGAGGATCACTTGAGCCCAGGAAGTCAAGGCTGCGGTGAGCAGTGCTGGCACCACTGAACTCCAGCCTGGGGGGCAGAGTGAGATCCTGGAAAAAAAAAAAAAAAAGCTCGTGGGAACATATCTCACATCCTGACCCTGCCAGGGATCAACTGTGTGACTTGAGTGAGTTATTAACCTCTCTGTGCTTCCGTCTCCCCATGGGTTGTTGAAGGGTTGAGTTGATGAGTATAATATGCAGACAAGAGTCAGGTGCCCAGCATGGTGTAAGCACCACAAGAGCACTGGGTGTGGTGAGAGGTGCCATGTTTAAGAATTGAAGTTTTCCGATGGGTTCAGTACTCGTCCTTGTCCTTTAGAGCACAGACTTGTTCTGTGCCATTTTACCTGTATCCATTTCAACCAGACTTACATCTTTTTGAAGGAAGTCCTGAGAAAATCTCAATTCTCGACTGGAGTGATGATTCCACACCTTGTTTCCATTCCCTCTTTGGGGTCTCTGTTCGTTTCCTGTGGCCGTGTAGTTAATTACCACAAGCCGAGAGCTTCAACATCAGAATGCATGCTTTCACAATCTGGAGACCAGAAATCCAGGTGCCAAGAGCTTCAACATCAGAATGCATGCTTTCACAATCTGGAGAACAGAAATCCAGGTGCAGGATTTTACAGGGTCACGCTGCCTCTGAGGGCAGGTAGGGTCCCTCCTCGCCTTTCCCAGCTCGCTGGAATGCTGGCGAGGCTCGGCGCTCCTCGGCTGGCACCAGCCCTGCTCCAGTCACCGCCTGTCTTTGTGTGGCCTTGTGCTTCTCTGTATCTCTCCTCGTATAAGGTCCTCAGTCATTGGATTCAGGACCCACCTGACTCCAGCATGACCTCATCTTCATTTAATGACATCTGCCAGAACGCTATGTCCAAATAAGGTCACATGCTGAGGCACTGGGGGTGAGGATATATCTTTTCTTCGACATATCTTTTTGGCGGAATGCAATTCAACCCATAACACTGCCTCACATGAAAATGGCTAAAAATGGTCAGGGAGGCATTTTCACTTCAAGAACTTTAACAAATTTTACAGATTGGATTTCACTGAGCCTTGGGCAGCCACTGAAGAAGGTGTTGGGATAGATGCTAAGTGTCGGCCACTACTGGGTGACGTTTCCGTACCGGCTGGAAGAGTGAAGGAGTTAAGGCGAGCGTGTGTGCACAAAAACTTCTTCTATTTTGACTGTGTGGGCACTTTCATTCATTTGTTCATTTAGCAAACTCGTATTGCCTTATTTTGTCTTCCAGAATCCATGAAAGATAAAATGTGGTGAGGACACGGCCCAGCCCACCATCATCTTCCTGGATTCCCTGGGTAGCAGCACGCTGTGGGGGCTGCTCTCCTCTGCGTTCCAAACGACCTTGTGCCTCAGTTTGTCGGGTTTTGGCTCTGGCTCAAAGCCTTGCTGGGTCCCTTTTTCCTCTGTCTCCCAGTCTCCTCTCCAGGCCGGGGCGGCTACCCCAGCCCTTCTCCCTGGCTCCTGTCTGTGCAAAGCCTTCTTTCCAGGAGGCAGGCGATACTGACTTGAGCTCTGACTGGTGTTTTGTTTGTGGCTGGCCCTGGCAGCCCCTCTCACCGTGGCCCTAGATCCCATGTCGGGTTACAGAACAGCCGCCCTCAACACCGAGCCTCTTTTGGAACATACCCACTGATGGTTCCCAAGCTGCTCAAGCCCACAGGGCGACTCAGATCTCCGGGAAATTAAAAAAACCCTGTTAAAGGAAAAAGAGCCAATGTCCTGTGGATAGTGAAGTATCAGCCACCGAAAAATCTCAAACTGTTTTATAGGAAAAATAATAACTATTTTTCCTATAGTTATAGTGTTAGTCAGGGTTCCCTAGAGAAAAAGAAGCAACTGTGTGTGTGTGTGAATGTGCATGTGTGTGCAGAGAGAAAGAAGGAGGGAAGAAGACTTATTCTAGGGAATCAGCTGATGCAATTGTGCAGCCTGGCACGTCCACAGTCTGTAGGATGGGCCGGCACGCTGGAGACCCAGGAAAGAGTTGCAGTTTGAGTCAGAAGGCTGTGGGTGGGAGAGTTCCTTCTTGTTCAGTGGACCTCAATCTTTAGAAGACCGCTGGCTGATTGGATGAGGCTCACCCATACTATGGACACAAATCAGCTTTACTCAGAGTCTACTGATTCAAACGTTAATCTCATCTATGAAAAGTAGCTTCACAAAAATTCTAGAATAACATTTGACCAAATATCTGGGCACTGCGGCTTAGCCAGGTGGATACATAAAATTAACCATCACCTGTGGTTAATCTAGTTTTTAATTTGCTTTTACTTTAAAACAAGTTAAGTTTTTGTAAACCTCCGAAGTTAAAATTCATGATGCGAGAATGAGAATCCATAAACTTTCCTGTTGAAAGAATAGCAGGTGAATTTTTTCAGAAGGATGTGTGACCACACAGGGCTGGCCTGCTCTGACGTGGTGGCTACAGAAAGGTGGCATCAGCAGCAGACAGGCTCATGTCCTCAGCCCTGGTGCTGTGCAGATCACCGTGCGGTGTAGTCATTACTCATGCCTTCTTCCTTGATCTTTGCCTTTTTCCTTATTATTTTTTTCCTTGCTGAAGATAAAAATAAAATGGAAGCAGTAATAAAAGCACAGTTCATTACCCAAAATGCCACAAGGATTAAAGACGAATTGGTGCCCTAGACATGTTCATCACACAACCGACGTCGGTGCTCCTCCTGCCCATCCCCAAGTCCCTGCTGTGGGTGACATTCCATTTTGCAGCTCCCTGTCCATCCCCACCGCCGTGGGCTTAGTGCCATGTGCGCCTTGAGGAAAGACGGGTCTCCTATGGAGGAAGTGCTGAGGGCAGGGGTCCCAGCCTTAGCACCCTTCCCACCCCATCAGCACCAGGGATGGGTATGCCCTGGCTGTGGGGTGGGGCCCTGTCCTGTGCACTGCAGGGTGTTGAGCAGCATCCCTGGCCTTGACCCACAAGATGCTACCTAGTGTCCTCTGCCTCTAGTCACAACAAGCCAAGATAACTCCAGGCATCGGGGAGGCGGGGCAGCCAGCCCTGGCCTGGCCCATCTGACTGTGGGCTGCAAGGAGGTAGAGGGGAGCCACGGTCATGCGGAACTCACGTTAGGAGGCTGTACAAACTGCATGAGAAAAGACTGTGGACCTGGCAGAGGGCAGCAGTGGCGCCTGTGGACAGGAACCCAGAAGTGCCACCACAGGCAGCTGTCATGGAAGGGCCCCGGTGTGAAGCTCCAGAGGCTGCTGTGGTCCACGCAGGGTCCAGCCCTGCTCTTCCCATCCAGTGCCCACGGGTGGACTTGCTGACAAGGCCTCCATTGCCTTCACAGCCATGAGAAATGGGTTAAGACCCGTCAAATCTGGCCACTCCTCTGCACCCAGCATAGGCTCTGGGTGATTCTAAATGTGCCAGCTGTGGGGTCACCATGCTGTCTCTGCTGCTCAGAAAAGCATGCGAGGATACAACGTGACAGTCACTAGACTAAGTCCTCCCCATAACCTCGATGAGAGGACATTTATGAACCTCACAGGGTGCGGGGAGCTCTCGCCCTGAGAGGCCTTTGCAGGATGGCCGTGGTCAAACGGTGACCCCCAGGGCATCATTAGAGGTGACAGGAAGGAAAGCCAGGGCAACAGCCACATTGGGACGCCTCCCACATGGGCCCCACCCCGACCATGCTTCAGCACTGGGTGTGAGGATGCATTTAAGGGGTGGGCTCAACAGATACTTCCCCAAAGAAGAGATCAGACAGCACAGAAGCGTGTGAAGAGGTGATCAGCATCGTTGGTCATTAGGGAAACATGAATTCAAATGATAATGAGATGCCATGATTAGAATGGCTAGATTAAAAATATGATAGCAAATGTCAGCAAAAATGCAGAGCAACTGGAACCCTCATACACTGTTGGTGGGAATGGAAAACAATAAGTCACTTTGGTCCACAGTTAAACATACTGCATAGGAAACTGCCACCGCCCAACACTTTCACTCCCAGGTATTCACTCGAGAAAAAAGAAAACAGAGCAGCTTCATCACCCACACTGGAAGCAACCCAAAGGTCCCTCCACTGGCGCTTGGATAATAGTGTGATATCCAGCCAACGAAATACCACTCAGCAGTAAACAATTGCTGATACAAGAACATGGAGATCTCAAATGCATTTTCTAAGTAAAAGAAGCCAGACACTGAAATCTAACATACAACTGTATTTGTATGCCATTCTGGAAAAGGCAAAATGATAGGGACATAGATCAAGGTGCTGAGGATGGGGGAAGGTGATTGACGGGCAGGGGAAGGGGAGCTTAGGAGGTGATAGGAATGAGCTGTATCTTGAGTATGGTGGTGGTCGCATGACTGGCTATGCCTGTCAACACTTATGGCGTGTACACCTGAAAAGAATCAATCAAACGGTATGTGCATCTTACTTCAATGAATCTCTTAGAGACAAAAATAGAATGCAAAACCTCCAAAAGATTTGAAACTTAAACTCACATGGCCCTGGAGCCCTCTGCAGTCTTACCGTGCTCCCCAGAGAGGCTCAGGGGTACCGCCCGCAGAGCCAGCCCTCCTGAATCTTTCTTTCTGAGTTTTCAGTTTGGGGCATAACCCACACAAGCTCTTTAAAGGTGAGAAGAAATAAAGCTTGCTGCGACTCCGTGCCAGCTTCCTTCATGGGAGCATCAGCCCTTCTGCCCTTTGCCGAGCCTTTGGTCCAGACGCTTTGTTGTTCTATAAACAAGGATATTAGGAGACAGTATTTTTGGCTTTCAGAGACGTGTTTTCTTTGGAATATTTCTATAAGCAGAAATGTGAAATGAGTCCCTAGTTTGGTATTTTTGAAGTGAAAAGTCAAAACTTGATCATATTTATATGCCCTGCAATAAAATGTTGGATTGAACACTGTATCCTTTGAGAACTCATGTTCAACACTGAGACCTCAGAACAGGGAAAAGCCCAGGCGATTGTTGTTGTGTGGGGCTGGGCGGGCGGCAGCCCCTCAGCCTCCTGAGTCTTCCACTCCATCTTTCTTCTGTCTCTGCCCCAGGCCTGGTCACCGTGGGAAGAATGGTCACTTTGGTGGGTCCTAGGCATACTTTGCCAGCAGGCAGGCTACCCGGCCCTGAGGGTCAGCGCAGGAGCCTTGAGCCTGATTCTGGCAGGGAACTCACATTGCCTTGGCCCAGAACCATCTCTTGCCACCTTCTAGATATTTCCCTGGGAGGCAGCGCCAGGCTGTCACTTGGTCAGGTCAGGAGATGCTGTACTGGGCCTGCTCCCTCTCCCCTTCCCTGCAGATGCTCTTGAACAAGCTGAGTGGGGATCTGGAAGGCAGTGGGGGGCTCGGGTCAGTCACCAGGCCTCAGCTGCGCCCTCCAAACCAGCTTCTGCCAGAGTATCCTGTGTCGGAGACAGGCACCAAGAACCCCTTTCCCAGGCAGGAATGCCGCAGCGTTCCGGCCCACCCCCACCACCCCAGTTTGCTTCTTGTTGCTTGCACACAGCTTCCTCCGAAGGGGGCATTTCGGATTCTGTCCCTCACAGCAACCCCTCCGTGTGGCCACCCCATGGGGCACAGGCTGTGGTGGAGCCTGAGACGGGAGCTCCTCAGAGAGTGCCTGGGCTCCCAGTGAAGCTGTTCTGCTGTTGCAGCAGGAGCAGCTCCGGGCCTTGGGAGGACAGCATTCCCCAGCCACTGTCCCTCTGGAAGTCCATGAGGGTAGCCCTGCAGGGTGTTAGCCTGGTACCATCCAGGCCTGGTGCACGTTTTTGTTTTTAGAGAGAGCATCTTAGGTGGAAATTATCTCACACTTCCAGCAAAGTTGCTGGCACAGGATGAGTACAGAGACCCCGCCCACCTTCACCCTGCCCCACCTGCCGTCCAACGGTGTCTGCGGCCGTGGCCCTTGCTCTCCCTGTGTCTCTCGGCACCCCATATACACAGAGAATGATCATTGCAGAGTCAGTTGCATACATCAGGTCCCTGACCCCTGCTGACTTCTGTGTGTATATCTTCAGAATCAGGGTATGCTCTCACATAAGCACTGGGGCCAATTCTCGGCAATGAGGCATCGGTAGAGAGCTTCTCGCTTGTTGGAAGAGGTGCTCCTCTCCTTCTCCTTCCAATGATTTCCTCCACAAGCCATGTCGTGTTGCTGTCTGCCTCTTCCGAGATCAGCTCTAGTCTCCTGTGTTTCTGGTCTCTCGCCATCGGATGACCCTCCTTGGTCTATAACCCTGCAGAACTGTCCGGTCCTGTTGAGCAGTCTGTGTACTACATAAAGGCCCCAGGTGAAGGGGGCAGCTCTTGCTCTGCTCATGGGCTAGATGCTCACAGAGCTGCATTTGACCAGAGCAGAGGCTTTTCCTAATCCCCACAAAGGCATCCTAGAAGCCTGGCATGGCCGGTAAACAAAGGTGTCTTAGAAGGTGGGAGCGATCATGGTGTTCAACGCCGCAGAGTTCACAGGCTGTCCTGGGGGACTTTGAGATTTGTTTTGGTGGGGTGGTGGAGTGACAGCCTGATTAGGGTTGTTTCAAGAATTTGAGGAAGCAATTAGGACATCAAGAACATGTGTATCTTTCTGTGTGTATATGGTTGTGTAGTGACTGCTCATAACTTTCTGTTGTGCCAGATCCATTTAGAACATAAGTTGGACTTTCTTACCCTGACAGTTTCCAGTCTTTTCCTGCCAGGTTCTCAAGGTGGCCAGTCCAGACATCTGCCTTGCACCACCGCCTCCTGGTGACCCCTCCTCGTGGACAGTTGGACCTGCCCGACATGCCCTCAGACCCCACACCCCGCATGGGCTACACAGACCCATGCTCCAGGGACCCTTCAGGACCCTTCAGTGCCAGCGCGACCCCACGGAGCTCTCGCTGCTTGCTCCAGACCACCCATTAGCACTCCCATGGGGAACCTGCTCGGCCCGCTCCCCGGTCCCCAGAAAGGTGTTGGCCCCTGGGTCTCCCTGTCTCTCCCCCTGCCCGATGGTTGAGTGCGCACGTCCCCAACGGCTCCCCACTCCCGTCAGCCCTGCGAGGTGGACTGCCTTCCCCTTTCACGGCCAGGAGACATCGACTGTTTCTGAGCTCGTGAGCTCTGCAGACGCCTCCTGTGTCTCAGCCCCACTCACTTCTGGTCAGGGCTAGAATTTACAGCCACTCTCAAGAGAGACCTCAGGCCAAATTAGAAAGAATGAATATTTACAAAACAGCATGTGTGTGCGGGGTGTGTATGTGTGGGGTGTATATGCATGCAGTGTGTGTGGGGTATGTGTGTGTGGTGTGTATGTGTGTACATGTGTATGTGTGTGGGGAGTGATGTGTATGTGTGTGGGGTGTGTGTGGTGTAAGGTGTGTGTGTGGTGTGTGTGTATGTGTGTGCTATGTGTTTGTGTGGGATGGGGTGTTTGTGGGATGTGTGGGGTGTAGGATGTGTGTGGAGGGTGTGTGAGTAGAGTATGTGTGTGACGTGTATGTATGTGTGCGTGGGTATGTATGTGTGGTGTGTGTATGGTATGTGATATGATATGTGATGTGTGGTGTGTGTGTATGGTGTGTGTGTGGTACGTGTGCGGTGTATGTGTGTATATGTGTGGTTTTGTGTATGTGTGGTACATGTGTGTGGTGTGAGGTGTGTGTGGGGTGTATATGTTATATGTGTGGTGTGTGTGGTTTTGTGTGTGTGTGATGTGGGGGTGTATGTGTGGTGTGTGGAGTGTTCATGTCTATGTGTGGTGCATGTGTGTGTGGTGTGTGTGCAACGTGTGTTGTGTGGGGCATGTGGGGTATATGTGTGGCATGTGTGTGGTTTTCAGTGTGTGGGATATGGTGTGTGCATGTGTGTATATGATGTTGGAGTGGTGTGTTGTGTGGCACATGTGTGGGGTATATGTGTGTGTGGTGTGTGTGGTTTTGTGTGTGTGTGGTGTGCGTGTTTGGTGTGTGCATGTGTTGTATGTGGTGTGTTGTGTGTGTGTGTATGTCACACATATTTTGGAATCTTAGCCTGGTGCTGTTTGTAATTACCCGGCCCCAGTACTTCACCGAAGCAGCCCACGTGGACTAAGGGGCCCTTCCCAGTGCTGCATAGTCTTGAGCTAAGTGTTCACGTGTTCTGAGTTCACGTAGTCTGAGACAATGCGCATGGGATGTGGGACTTCCTCCTACGCGCTCCTCCTGTCCTCCGCCTCCTCTGTGAGCTGGGCGTGCAGGGAGACCGCAGACCTGACGCGGGGCTGGTTTTGCTCTGCGCCTGCACAGATTGGAAATGCCCTTGGCGACATCGTCTGCTCCTCCCGTGCTTCCAAATGCGGTGAGCGCCCTGCGCCCAAGTGTGTGCTAGCAGGGGTGCTGGGATCACTTTCGTCTCTATTTCCCATTAAACATCTTTTACCATTTTAACATGCAGGCATTTAGAAACTCTCTTTTCATCTAATAATTGTCTGAGCTCAGAAGAGCCAGCAGCGGTACTCACTGTCACCAAAGTCCAGATGGTATCTTTATTCTGCGCTCAAATTGGCTTCCTCTTTCTTTCCAGGCCCTGTAAGCAGCTTAAAATTTCCATTTTTTGGGTCAAGCTGTTCTTTAATCAACCAGAAAGCGTAGGACACACATATTTCTTAGTCTCTTCCAAACTGAGATAGAGAAAGGAAGATGTTTCAAAGTATGTGTAAATTCGTATTCATTTTAAGGAGAGGGCAGGAAAGGCCCACTCCTCCAGTGCCCCACTGCAGGTGGCTGCGGCATGCAGAGGCGTGGCGTTGCCTCTGGGTGACAGGGAGCCTAGAGCTGTTGCATCTTTGCTGTGACTGTGGCCTTCGATATCACACAGTGAGGGCCTTCTGAATAAGATGGGCACCGCCACGCCCTACAAGGCTGCCAAGCAAGTCAGTTCCTCTGTCACAAACTCTATGTCCCTTGTGACTCCCCAACAAGTCAGAGGACTTTGGAGATGGAGAGAAACCAGGAGGTCTTCTAGTTCAATGTGGTCACTTTTCAGATGTAGGGCTCAGCTCACTGAGGCCGGGGCAGCATCATGATCAGAACTCAGACCCTTTGACCCCTGGGCTCTTTGCTCCTAGCATAGAGCATAGGGAGGCTGGAGAGGGCCCTGTGCCTGCCCTCAGTCTTCCAGGGAAAGTCCCTTCTGTGCTGCAGTGAAACACTCAGGAGAGGTGAAGGTGGGGCCTCACTGGGAAGGTGAGCTGGGGTACGGGGACTGGGTTGCAAGTCTCTGGGAGTCAGCAGGACCCTGCTGGGCCCTTGGACCTTCTCTAGCTCGGGAGCTCTTTGCAATGCTGTTCCTAGTGCCACCTGTCCCAGAGGTTGTCAGCAGGTGCCGTGTTCTCCTCTACCCTAGAAAATGACTTCATCTGTTTCCTCCTCGGTAGCCACAGTGCAGACAGAGACTGCCTGATGCCGTGTGGTCGCCCTTCCGCTCTAGGCTGTGTGGGTCAGCTGCGTGCCTGCTTCTGTAGATGTGGAGGGGTCTCCTCCTGGGCTGGCTTTGCACAAGAAGAAACAAGAGCTGTCCAAACTGCCAAGAAATTGACTTTCCTTTCCTTGAGAGGAAGCTCGAATTCGAGGTGCAGAACAAACTTATTTCCTGACAGGTGGTCCTAAATGGGAACACTCGCACGGATTTCAGCAAATGACAGTACCTAAAATAAGTCCATTTGTTTTTCCAAAATCACCAAAAACCTGGGAGTGGACCAAAATCACCTTTGAGGCACAGCTTGACTATGACCTTGGCCTTCGGTCAGAGCAGTGAGTGAAGGCCTTCTGAGTAAGAAGGTCACTGCCATGCCCTGCAAGGCTGATGAGCCAGTCAGCTCCTTTAACACAAAATCTCTGTTCCTTGTGGCTTCCCAGAAAAGTCAGAGGACTTTGGAGGTGGAGAGGAGCCAGGAGGTCCTCTAGCTCAACTTGCTCACTTCTCAGATGCAGAGCTCAGCTCGCCGAGGCCAGGGCAGCATCACGATCAGAACTCAGACCCTTTGACCCCAGACAGGGGGTCCTAAGTTTATTACAAGCTCCATTTATTACAACTTCTGGGAACCAATCACTTGAAGCAGAAGGTAATGTTTCCTGCTCTGGTGAAATGAAGATAAGTTGAAGAAACCGTTTGCAGAAATGTTGAAGCGTAGCTCCATTCAGCTCTGTCTTAAATACAGCTTGGCAGCAGCAGTCAGGCCTTGAGGGGCATTAGGGGCTGAATTGCATCCACCCCAAACTCATATGTTAAAGTCCTAACCCCAGTACCTCCGAAGGTGACTCTATTTGGAGGTAGAGTCTTTGAAGAAGTGAATAAATGAGAGGCACTAGTGTGAGCCCTAATTCAATCTGACTGCGTCCTTATCGAAAGAGGAGACGAGGACACAGACACTCACAGAGGGTCGGCCATGTGAGGACACGGAGAAGATACCATCTGCAAGCCGAGGAGAGAGGCCTCCTGGGGCACCAGCTCTGCCAATGCCTTGATCTCGAACTTCCAGCCTCCAGAACTGCTAGAAAATAAATGTCTGTCATTTTAAGGCAGCCAGTCTGTGATATCTTGTTATGGAAGCCCTAATAAATTAATACAAGGAACAAGGCAGTCAGAAGTGGCATCTGACTTCAATTAGAAGTCTTACAAATACTGTAGGCTCCAAGCCCAGGGTCAAGGCTGGAGGCTGCGTACACTCGGGAAGTGCTAAATAAATGCCTGGTCATTACTGATCGGTCCACACATGGGTCCGTGGGTGCAGAAACCGCTGTTGTTTTTAGCAACACCCTCCTGTGCCTAGGAAACAATGCTGTCATCGCCAACGACAGCTCTGCCTCTCTTCACATGTTAACTTTGTAAATAAAGGAAGGTAACTTTGATAATGACTGCCTATAAGGACTTTCTTTTGAACAGGATAAATCTCTGTGGCAGAGATGGCTATTCCCACCCCCACATCCACCCTTCACATTCCCTTCCTTCTTAGCAGCAGAACTCCAGTTTTATTTGGAGTAGTTCACGTGCCCAGCTCAAAGACCACCTTTGCCAGCCTCTTGTTCCTTTTGGCCTTCGTATGATGTTCTACCAAAAAGACCTCGATGGCAACGTGCTGCGGGGGTTCTGGGAAGTCTTCGTCAAGGAGAGGTGGTGGTTCTCTTGGGTCCCCCTGCTTCCTTCTTTTTGTTGCCTGGAATATGTATGTCATGGCTGGTGTGCCAGCAGCCATATTGTTCCATGAGTTGCCTCGGAGAAGGGAAGCCGCATGTGGCACAACACAAAACCAGAAGTAGCCTGGGAGTCTGGTGGCTTCCATATCTGCACCAGAACACCTGCTTTCACACTTGTTTTACATATGAGAATGAAACCTTTCTGCGTTTAAGCCACTACAGTAAGGGCTTTGCTATGTGCAGCTAACATAATCCTAACATTTTCTGAGCTAACATAATCCTAACATTCATTTCAAGATGAATGAAAGCATCTTGGTCCGAAGAGGTTAAAAAAAGTACCTGAGTGTACATTTGGTGACTAGAAATGCCTCCCTCTTTTCTGGCCCTGCAGGGATGTGAGAATCTCTGGGTTATGTGAGTCTGGTG
This sequence comes from Plecturocebus donacophilus, assembly GCA_004027715.1. Lineage (NCBI taxonomy): Eukaryota > Metazoa > Chordata > Mammalia > Primates > Pitheciidae > Plecturocebus > Plecturocebus donacophilus. The sequence continues at coordinate 7,897 of PVKP010003554.1, read as the reverse complement.
CACTGAGATAGACGGGTGTCCCTCTTGTTCCCAGATGTACGACTCTGCTTTCTCTCAGCCCATGAAGGAAGAGGAAGCCCGGAATGCGCCTCTGCCGGCCACTCTTAAGCCACTCGGAGAAAATGCTTTTAAAACTCAGGCAGCCGCATACCATTAGAAACAGCTAAGAGGGCTGCAATTAGCAAAGACGATGCGTAGCTTTTCCTTTTCTTTTCACTTATGTTTCCTTTTCTTGGCTTTAGCTTGATCTTAATCCATGTTAACATTTCCATGTGTTTTCTCTGTAAAAGGAGTGACTTTGGAGTTCTGCAGATTGGAAAAGTAAGTGGGGTGAAGAAAGGGTGAGAACTGGGTGAACCCAGACCCGGTGGTCCAGGATCCAGGCCCTCAGCATGGACTGCCAGTCTGCCAGGCAGGTAGAAGCTCGGGGGTGGGAACTGGGTGGGTGGAAGAGAGACCCTGATGGCCACAGTGCCTGGCAGTCACAGTGCAGAGCCCCACTGCAGGCAACAATGGGGAACCTGGCCCAGTTACAAATGGGATCTGCAGCCACAAACAAGGGCAGAGCCCAGAGAGGAGCTGGCGGGGACTCTGGAAATAGCGTAGTTGGCTGATTTAAGGTGTCTGTGGTTGAACCAAGTGGCCTATTTCAAAATAGCAACCTGACCAGGCAGAACTGGGCTCTCCTTCCCTCTTTATAGATGTTGTGAGATCTAGAGGCGGGGCTGATCCAGTGGAGGGCTGCTGTGGTACATGCCTCAAGGGCAGGAGTTTAAGAGGTGGTTCTGGGAGGCAGTCCTTGGTCTCAGTCTTGCTTTTGGGGGTCCCTGCACTGGCCGAGGCTCAGCACTGCAGGGGAAGGCTGACTCCGTCTCCAGCCATCCTGGAATTTCCCTTCATATGCAGTCCATAACAAGCTGGACCCCACAACTCTCTCGAGTGCTGACCCACGTGGGAGATGCTGTGCCATCCTCAGAGCGGCTCAGACAGAGGAGCCTGCCTTTGAGGGAAGTGGGTGCAAGCCCACCTCTTCCAAATCTCTTCTCCACTCCTGTTTTTTTTTTTTTTTCCCCCCGAGACAGAGTTTGCTCTGTTGCCCAGGCTGGAGTGCAATGGCGTGATCTCAGTTCACTGCAACCTCCACCTCCCGGGCTCAAGCAATTCTCCTGCCCCAGCCTCCTGAGTAGCTGGAATTACAGGCACCTGCCACGACACGGGGGTAATTTTTTGTATTTTTAGTAGAGATGGAGTTTCACCGTGTTGGCCAGGCTGGTCTTGAACTCCGGATCTCAGGTGATTCACCTGCCTCAGCCTCCCAAAGTGCTAGGATTACAGATGTGAGCCCCTGCACCCGGCCTGCTCCTGTGTTTTTACCTACACTGCTCTAGACTTGACCTCTGACTGAAAACTCGTGTTGGAACATAAGAGTTCCATGAATAATTAGATATCACTGCTTGCAGAGTTTTTTTGTGTGGTTTTTTTGAGGCGGAGTTTTCCCTCTTGTTGCCCAGGCTGGAGTGCTGTGGTGCAATCTTGGCTCACTGGAACCTCCACCTCCCAGGTTCAAGTGATTCTCCGGCTTCAGCCTCCCAAGTAGCTGGGATTACAGGCATATGCCACCATGCCCGGCTGGTTTTTGTATTTTTAGTAGAGACAGGGTTTCACCATGTTGGCCAGGATGGTCTCGAACTCCTGACCTCAGGTAATCTTCCTGCCTTAGCCTCCCAAAGTGCTGGGATTACAGGCGTGAGCCACTGTGCCCGGCCAGGTTGTGGCATTTTAAAATTTTTAAAAATTATATGCCCAGGCTATCACTGGTCCACTGAGCATTCTCTTGAACAAGGATGAAGACTCAGAAGCCCCTCCACCCTGCAGAAGGCTGCCTCTGACCCAAGTTCTGTCTCATCTTGGCTTTAGATCAGGGGTCCCTGGGAGCTTTCCAAAAGCCTGGTGCCAGGCTGCACCCTAGACCACTCAAGTCCCGTCTCCTGGGGAGGGTGTGGGCGCTGCCTGCCATCCCAGCATATGCCAGGGCGGAGGGTTGTTGCCAGATGTTGACACAGGGCACATCCAGGGTGAGTGGGTGCTGGAGCAAGGCCCTGCTGTCAGCTCAGGGAACCTGACCTTTTGAGGGGCCCAGCCTTGCTGAAGGCAAGTGAACTTCAGCCTCTGAAACTTGAGTTGCTGTGGGCCCGGGCTGCAGTTAGAGACCTGGGCAAGGACGGGTCATCACTGATTAGCAGCCTTGGGCACATCCTTGCTTTGAGCAGTGGGGCCTCCTGTGCACCCAGGGATGACAGCAGCCCCTTGCAGGCTCACCGTGAAGGTGGAGGCGAGAACAGTGGGGGCCTTGCGCAGTGCTGGACCTACGCTGCCTGCAGGCTCTTCTGCATGAACAGTACGCACACTCAGATCTGGGTGCTCGCTGGGCTGGCCTCTTCCTTTATCTGCTGATCTTCTGACAGACTTTCCCAGCTCCTTGAAGTATGTTTTCTCTTTCTTCTTCAAGAGGTTTTCGGCAGGGCACGGTGGCTCAGGCCTGTAATCCCAGCACTTTGGGAGGCCAGGCAGGTGGATCACCTGAGGTCAGGAGTTTGAGACCAGCCTGACCAGCATGGTGAAACCCCCTCTCTACTAAAAATACAAATATTAGCCAGGCATGGTGGCGGGCACCTGTAATCCCGGCTATTCCAGAGGCTGAGGGGGGAGAATCGCTTGAACTCGGGAGGTGGAGTTTGCAGTGAGCCAAGATTGCACCACTGCACTCCAGCCTGGGCGACAGAGCGAGACTCCATCTCAAAAAATAAATAAGTTAATTAATTTAAAAAAAAGATTTTCACTATTTTCTCTGTCCGGTTCCTTCGGGAGCTGTCTGCCTGTCGGGGGAGGCCTGCGCCTTTCCCCTGCACTGGTTCGCTCCTGCTGGAGGCCAGCAGCTGCCCGAGGCTTTTCCCCTTTCTGCTTTTTTTCCCCTTCCACTGACATTTTGCATTTCCTCAATTTGGCCTTTCTGCTTTCTTTCGGGCGTTCCCCCATTCTGTGCTCTGTCCAGGTGAAGCTGTGGGTTAAGTATCATCATAACCTCTGTTTTGTCACTATTTCCTCTCAGGGTGTTCTCCAATCAGTAGAGCTTTTCTTCCTTTGGTTCTAAACCTCGGGCTAATTTGACCATCGTTTTCTGTGGTTTGGTCTGTGGGCACCGAAATACCTTCTCTGGGGCCGTGAAATCCCCTCGTGCTTGGCTGGGTCAGTTCACTCAGTGCCCTGTCCACAGTTCCCTCTTGTCCTCTTAACCCCAGGGCCTCTGGCGACCCAGGCAGACAAGTCAATGTCGTGTGTGCTGGCGTGTGCATGTACGTGTGATGTGTGTGCATGTGTATGCGTCATGGTCTGTAATTTACACACAGTGAGTTGCTTCTCCACTTCTGCCGGTCACAGTTCCCTTCATTCCCTTGGGTCTGATGTCATACAGTTGCTTGAGCAGAATTCCTGCTCATTTTCCAGCGAGACAGCAGAAGAAGTAATCAGTCGATCTCCATGGGATTTGGTCTGAGTGAAGAAAGCATAGTGAGAATTTTACGTGACCCTGTGGGGAAAGGTTTTGGTCCAAGAATTTTATACTGACAGTGTTTGGATGTGTGCATTGTGCCCAGCAAGGTAAAAACGTGATGTTTTGATGAGGGATTATGAAAACTGATTCTTGGATATACAGACACCAGCATTCACGACTTGCCAGATCTCACGGTACGGTAACAGCAGGGCCCCACCTTCTCGGTTTCAGTGAAACAGTGTATTAGTCCATTTTCACATTGCTCATAAAGACATACCTGAGACTGAGTGATTTACAAAAGAAAGAGCTTTCATTAGATCGACAGTTCCTTATGGCTGAGGATTTCTCACAATCATGGAGGAAGGCAAAGACGAGCAAGTCACATCTTACAGGACTGGTGGCGGGCAAAGAGAGCTTCTGCAGAGAAACTCCTGTTTTTAAAATCATCAAGCCGGGTATGGTGATCCATGCCTGTAATTCTAGCACTTTGGGCGGCTGAGGTGGGTGGAATGCCTGAGCTCAGGAGTTCAAGAACAGCTTGGACAACATGGCAAAACCCCGTCTCTACTAAAAATACAAAAAGTTATCTGGGCATGGTGACACACACCTGTAGTCCCAGCTACTGAAGAGACTGAGGTACAAGAATGGCTTGAACCCGGGAGGCGGAGGTTGCAGTGAGCTGAGATGGCACTACTGCACTCCAGCCTGGGTGACAGAGTGAGACTCTGTCTCAAAATCAATAAAATAAAATAAAACAATCAAATCTCGTGAGACTCATTCACTGTCAGGAGAACAGCACAGGGAAGACCCACCCCCGTGATTCAATCCTCTCCCACTGGGTTGCTCCCACAACATGTGGGAATTATGGGAGCTAGAAGATGAGATTTGGGTGGGGACACAGAGCCAGACCATATCACATAGTCATGGGGCTGTGGAGGCCCAAGGCAGCTGCTCTCATCCCAGTAGGGCTGCCGGACACCCTCCCCCAGGATTTGAACCGATACGCAGCACAGTCAGGGGCAGGACCTGGGCCCAGCTTCCCCACTCTTGAGGCCGTGCATGTCCGTAGATGGTACATGAAGTAAGGCGCCCAGAAGATGTGCTGCCATGGCCCCTCCCACCAGTTGTCACTTAGTCTCCAGAAGAGTCAGTCACAAATGCCCTGTTGCAACGGCTCTTCCCAGCAGAAAGGAGAAGAAAGAGGCCCGAGTCCCTGGGAGCTGATCAAAGGTCTGAGCTGTGCCGGCAGTGACCATTACACAACTGAGCAAATGCATGGCAGGAATATAAACAGACTCCACCCTTCAGCAACGAGGTTGGCTAGGGACATGCCTGGGTAGCCAGCTTCGTCTTCCTGAGCTGATGTTACACTTCGTCCATCACTTTCATTCTTTGCATGAATCTTGTTCTTTCCATTTGGAGCCATGTACTCTCTGGGTCTCAGCGAATGGAAACAGGCCTGAAGGCCTGTCAGGTGTACTTAGGATTCTTAAGTCCTTGTCAAATGAAAAGTCATTCCTTTCGCCATGATGTTAGAAAGATGGCGATGACAATGACCCTGCAGGTAGAGATGGCCTTCCAGAGCGTGTTTTCCCAGTCCTGCCTATACCCAAGCTGGTGGACCCCGGCTGAATGATGGGGCCATTCTCAATTCCACCCCGCTCCCGGCTTCCTGTTCTTTTCCTTCCCACTGGCCTACGGCTCTCCCTTCCTTGGGTCCCCAGCCCCTGTGCCCTCAGCCCCACATCCTGGAGCTGCATTCAAGCCCCTCACTGCCTTCTACACTCTGTCACCTTGAAAACAGGTACATGAACCCCTTTTCATTCTGTGGTAGACTGAATAATGGCCTTTCAAGAGGTCTGCATCCTAATCTTCAGATATGTGACCCTACAAGGCAAAGGCACTCGGGAGATGTGACTAAATGAAGAGTCTTGAGCTGGAGAGATCTTCCTGAATATCCAGGTGGGCCCCAAGTGTCATCACAAGGGTCCATGCAGGGAAAGAGGGAGGGCAGGAGGGTCAATGAAGGAAGTGGAGATCAGAACTGGAGGGAAGTTTAAAGAGGCTGCCCTCTGGCTTGAAGATGGACGAGGGGCCACAAGCCAGGGGCTGCAGGCAGCATCTAGGAGTTGAAAAGGCAGGAAATGGATTCTCTCCTGAAACAAAAGGAACATGGCACTGCTGACACCTTGATCTTAGACTTGTGTCATTGGAAACTGTAGGGTAACGTGTTACTCTGCCTGGGCTGCTGTAATAAAACACCATAGACCAGGCAGTTTATAAATGACGGATGTTTCTTTCTCACAGTTCTGGAGGCTGGGAAGTCCAAGATCAAGGCATATACAGTGCCTGGCGAGGGCCGCTTCCTGGTTTATAGCTGGCATCTTCTCCCTATGTCCTCACCTGGTGGAAGGGGTGAAGGTCTCTTTCTAGGGTCCCTTTCATAAGGGCATTAATCCCACTCACGAGAGCCCCATCCCCATGACCTAATCACCTCCCAGAGGCTCCACCTCCTCATACTGCACCTTTGGGGTTAACATTTCAGCACTGAATTTGGATGGGACACAGGCAGTCTGGAGCAGGTAATAGGCATGTGTGGCTCTAAGCCCCTGAGCTTGTGTGCTTTGTTACAGCATTGACGGGAAACTGACACGTGGGTTTTACTCTTGGCAACGGCAGGAAAACAGGCAAGGTTTCACAAGAAAGGGAGCTGTAAGAGATCCCAAAAGTCGCTAGTTTTGGAGGACACTGGACTTCCCCCAGTATCAACAGGCCTGGGTTTGTTTTCCATGGTTCTTCCCTGACTGTCTGGTTGAAGCTTATCCAGGGAGTTTCTCAATTCTTGTGGAGTGATCATCTTGCCCAACCCTGGCCAGATTGGAGCTTGGGCTGGGTGCCCTGGGCTGGCTGCAGGGCGTCTGCTAGGGGAGGCCTGGTCAAGAGTTCTGAGGGAGCTCCAGCATCTCCTCACCTGTCATGAGCATGCCTGCCCCTCCCCAACCTGAAACGTTGGATGCCCACGCTTTCTTCCTGCCACCATTCCAGAGTCTGCTGGGAGGAGGGCGAACGTGGTGTCCCCCCGGTCAGGCGACCCTGCTTATCTCTGCAAGTTGTCTCTGGGTGCCTCACAGGAGCCTTTGTCACTCCAGGCCCTGGAGATTGGCCTGGCCCTTGGAACTTCCCCGGCAACCCTGGGGCCTCACTGCCGGGTTTCAGCCTGCCCCACTGTTTCCTGGGGCTCTGGAGCTGAGAGGGCCCCTCCCTCCGTGGGGCTCAGTTTGCACGGAGCCTGTTGAGCAGCTCGAAGAGGAGGCAGTGCTTCCTCACGGAGGCTCTCTGCCTCACGTGCTTTGCCGTCTATGTTCTGAGCTGATGTCTTGATAAACACTCCCTCCCAGGTCGTGGGTGATGGAGCAGGGGCCAAGCTCCCTGTGTCGGGTGGCCTCAAGCCCCTTCTGCCACCCTCAGCAGGCTTCTGTCCCTTTTGCTTCCAAGTCCCTGTTTCCCACTTGATGGTAGCTTTGAGCTCTCCACTCCTTTGAAACCCAGACCCTCATGATTCCGGAGGAAGCCCTCTGAGCTCAGACAACCAGCTGCAGCCATCTCCTCAAATTCCTTTTGACTCATTCTTGCATCATCACTAGATGCATGGTTGGGTCCTTGCTTGGTAGCAGGGGCTGGGGATTCTGTGGTTATTCTGGCCCTGCAGGAGTTTACAGTGTCATGGAGACAGATGACTACCAAATACAGAACTATACAGGCATCTAACTCTGTTGTGATGAGGGGTGTGATGAGGTCCAGGGCAGTGCGGTGGGGCCCATATGGCTTCACAGCCAATGAGGCCATCCATGAGTGTGATGTTTAGGCTGAGAGTGGACACTTGAGCGGCAGGGAAAGGACTGTGTCTGTGTGTGTGCAGACGTGTATGTGCATTTCCTTACCATAGGGAAGGATGCCACATTCCAGGTACATTTGAAAGGCCATCCAACTGTTCATTCACTTATCTGCCTGGGAACTGCTCGTGGAGCACCGTGATGCCAGGCCCTGGGCTGGAGCGTGAATCAGTGTGGACTGAAACCAGCAGTGGACACCAGCGAGTGGTCACTCCCTTCTCTCTGGAGTGAAGGAAGGTAGCAGTTTGGGGAAGAGTGATGGCCAGAAGAGCAGGGAGGCTGCGTGGAGAAAACGGAGAGTGTCTGAAGGTCCTGGGTGCCCCAGGGCCAGAGGCAGATGGGAAGTTCAGGAAGAGGTGCAGGGTGGGCCTCCAGTCTCCGTCATGGACGACTGGGGGGCCTTGGGGTCCCCTGAAGGAGAAAGGCAGGTGCAGAGAAGAAGTGAGCTGTGGGG